>CAUYRT010062343.1:0-64400 GCA_963574885.1 Lepilemur ruficaudatus | reverse complement strand
CCTAGCTCACAGCAACCTCAAACTCCTGGGCTCAAGCGATCCTTCTGCCTCAGCCTCCCAAGTAGCTGGGACTACAGGCATGTGCCACCATGCCTGGCTAATTTTTCTATATATTTTTAGTTGTCCAATTAATTTATTTCTATTTTTAGTAGAGATGGGGTCTCACTCTTGCTCAGGCTGGTTTTGAACTCTTGACCTTGAGCGATCCTCCTGCCTTGGCCTCCCAGAGTGCTAGGATTACAGGCGTGAGCCACCGCGCCCGGCCTCAAGGGGATATTTTGAGGGAATATTTTGACATGTTCCACACTATTTAACTCCTAGAAACTTTATTGAGGTGGCAGGCCTTTGAATTTTTGTGGGGTTTATATCCAACTGTATTAGGCAGGGTTCTCCAGAGAAATAGAACCAATATGATGTGTATATATTTAGAGAGAAATTTATTTTAAGGAACTGGCTCACGTGATTATAGAAGGTGGGAAGGCCAAAATCTGCAGGATAGGCTGGCAGTCCGGAGCCCCAGTGAAGAGCCAGTGTTTCAGTTCAAGTTCAAACTTCAGTGTTTCAGTTCAAGTTCTGCCTTCTGCTGGCAGAATTCCTTCTTGCTAGGGGGAAGTCAGTCTTTGTTCTATTAAGGCCTTCAACTGATTAGACGAGACTCACCCGCATTATGGAGGGCGATCTGTTTTGCACAAAGTCCAATGATTTACATGTTAATCTCATCCAAAAAACACCTTCACAGAAACATCTAGAATGTTTGACCAAATATCCAAACAATGTGTTCCAGCCAAGTTGACACATAAAATTAACCATCACATCAGCTCTTTCATTCTTTTTTTTTTTTTTTGACAGTTTTGACAGTTCATTGGACCTGGACTGTTCCGGACCTTTCAGCATTTTCTTTTTTTTGGAGACAGAGTCTCACTCTGCTGTCCAGGCTAGAGTGCCTTGGCATCAGCCTAGCTCACAGAAACCTCAAACTCCTGGGTTCAAGCAATCCTTCTGCCTCAGCCTCCCGAGTAGCTGGGACTACAGGCATGCGCCACCATGCCCGGCTAATTATTTTTAGTTGGCCAATTAAATTCTTTCTATTTTTAGTAGAGATGGGGTCTCCTTCTTGCTCAGGCTGGTTTCGAACTCTTGACCTTGAGTGATCCATCCACCTCGGCCTCCCAGATTGCTAGGATTAAAGGCGTGAGCCACCACGCCCGGCCAGCCCTTTCATTCTTACTAAGGCATTTAAAGTACTTGCTACTTCCTGCTCACCAGGTCCACTCAGCATGTAATCAATATAGTGGCCCACAATGATGTTTCATTGAGTGTCAAGATGATCAAAGTCTCTGCAGACTATATCATGTCAGAACAGGAGAATTGACATAGCCCTGAGGCAACACTATGAAGTTATACTCTTGTTCTTGCTGGATAAAAGCAAAGGATTTCGGGTAGTCCTTAAAAATTGGTGTGGAGAAAAAGTCATTAGTCAGGCTGGTATCTGAATACCAAGTGCTAAGGGTCGTGTTGAGTTGTTCCAATAAAGACACTATATCTGGGACAGGACCTACAGTTGGAGTCCCCATCTGATTAAGTTTACGATAGGCCACAGATAGTCCAAGATTCATCTGACTTCTGTACAGGCCAAACTGGTGAGTTAAATGGAGATGTGAGATTTGAAGGAGGTGGAGCAAAATGACTGAATAAAACCCCTGCAGCAATAGTCCCCCGTCAGGAACACTAAATTGAACAACTATTCACTCAAGAAAACACCTTCACCAGCCTGAGCAAGAGCGAGACCCCGTCTCTACTAAAAAAATAGAAAGAAATTAGCTGGACAACTAAAAATATATAGAAAAAATTAGCCGGGCATGCTGGCGCATGCCTGTAGTCTCAGTTACTCGGGAGGCTGAGGCAGGAGGATTGCTTGAGCCCAGGAGTTTGAGGTTGCTGTGAGCTAGGCTGATGCTTCAGCACTCTAGCCCGGGCAACAGAGTGAGACTCTGTCACAAAATAAATAAATTAATTAATAAATTTTAAAAAAAGGGAAATTATCTGAAGGTAAAAAAGTCACTGGTCACAGTAAATACACAAATACCGAATACTTTATCACTATAATTGTGGAATGTAAAACCACCAATATCTTGAGTAGGGAGACTAAAAGACAAACCTATCAAAAATAATAGCTACAACAACTTTTTAAGAGATAGATAATATGAAAATACATGAATAGAAACAATAAGTCAAAAAGCAAGGGGGATGGATTTAATGTATAAAGTTTTTTTTTTTAGCTTTCTCTTTGCTTTTATTTTGTCAAAGTTAAATTATCATCAGTTTAAAATAATTGGTTATAAGATGTATTTTGCAAGCCTCAAATAAAAAACCTATGACCGATACACAAAAAATAAAAAGCAAGTAATTAAAACACACTACCAGAGAAAATCGCTTTTACACAAAGGAAGACAGGAAAGTAAGAAGAAAGAAAGAGTGGATCATAAAACAACCAGAAATCAAATAACAACATAGCAGTAGTAAATCCTTACCTATCAATAATAACATTGAATGTAAATGGACTAAACTCTCCAATCAAAAGATAGAGAGTGGCTGAATAGATTAAAAAGAAAACAGGACCCAACTATATGCTGCCTATAAGAAACTCACTTCACCTATAAAGAAACACATAGACTGAAAATAAAGGGATGGAAAAAGATATTCTATACAAATGGAAACCAAAAAAGAGCAGAAGTAGCTATATTTACATTAAATTAAATAGCTTTCAAGACAAAAACTGTAAAAAGAGACAAAGAAGGTCATTATATAATGATGAAGGGGTCAATTCAGCAAGAGGCTATAATAATTCTAAATATGCCCCCAACACTGGAGCACCCAGACATATAAAGTAACTATTATTAGAGCTAAAGAGGGAAATAGACCCTAATACCATAATAGCTGGTGACCTTAATACCCCACTTTTAGCATAGGACAGACCATCCAGACAGAAAATCAACAAAGAAACACTGGGCCAGGCGCGGTGGCTCACGCCTGTAATCCTAGCACTCTGGGAGGCTGAGGCGGGCGGATTGCTCAAGGTCAGGAGTTTGAAACCAGCCTGAGCAAGAGTGAGACCTTGTCTCTACTATAAATAGAAAGAAATTAATTGGACAACTAAAAATATATAGAAGAAATTAGCTGGGCATGGTGGCGCATGCCTGTAGTCCCAGCTACTCGGGAGGCTGAGGCAGTAGGATCACTTGAGCCCAGGAGTGTGAGGTTGCTGTGAGCTAGGCTGACGCCACAGCACTCACTCTAGCCCGGGCAGCAGAGTGAGACTCTGTCTCAAAAAAAAAAAAAAAACAAACAAAGAAACACTGGACTTAATCAGCACTATACACCAAACAGACCTAACAGTTATTACAGAACATTTCATCCAATAGCTGCAGAATAAACTTCTTCTCCCCAGCATGTGGATTATTTTCAAGGATAGACCATATGTTAGGCCACAAAATAAGTCTTAAAAATTTGACTTTTTAAAAATCCTTTTTAAAAATTGAAATCATATCAAGTATTTTATCTGACCACAATGGAGCAGAACTAGAAATCAATAACAAGAGGAACTGTGGAAATTATACAAACATATGGAAATTAAATAATATGCTCCTGAATGACCAGTGGATCAATGAAGAAATTAAGAAGAACATTTAAAAATTTCTTGAAACAAATCCTGCTGGTAGATATATATTCACAAGAAAGTAAGTCAGTATATTGAAGATATCTGCACTCCCGTGTTTATTGCAGCACTATTCACAATAGCCAAGATTTGGAATCAACCTAAGTGTTCATCAATGGATGAATGGATAAAGAAAATGTGCTATATATGCACAATGGAATATTATTCAGCCATAAAAAAGAATGAAATCCTGTCATTTGCAACAATATGGATGGAACTGGAGAACATTATGTTAAGTAAAATAAGCCAAGCACAGAAAGAAAAATTTTGCATGTTCTCACTGAGATGTGAGAACTAAAAATTAAAACAATTTATCCCATGGAGACAGAGAGTACAATGATGGTGACTAGAGGCTGGGAAGTAGGGGATAAAGTGGGTATGGTTAATAAGTGCAAAAATATAGTTAGACAGAATGAACAATATTTGATAGCACAACAGAGTGACTATAGTTAACAATAAGTCGTGGTATACTTTAAAATAACTAAAAGAATGGAATTGGAACATTCCCAACACAAACAAATGATGAATACTTGAGGTGATGGATACCCCAATTACCCTGATTTGATTGTTACACATTGTATGCTTGTATCAAAATATTACATATGCCCCATAAATATATACAACTATTATGTGCCCATAATCATTAAAAATAATTTTTAAAAAATATAGATATGATAGGTATCATCACCCCTACTTTTTTCAAGTCTTTTCTGGTGCCATTAAGGGTGCATTTCCCCTTTATCACTTCTGGTTTACTAACTTCAAAGGCAGTATGTGTTCTTAGCTGTTCTTACAAGAATGGCCCTTGGCAGGGTGTGGTGGTTCAGGCCTGTAATTCTAGCACTCTGGGAGGCCGAGGCGGGCAGATTGCTCGAGGTCAGGAGTTCAAGACCAGCTCTGAGCAAGAGCGAGACCTTGTCTCTACTAAAAATAGAAAGAAATTAGCTGGACAACTAAAAACATATAGAAAAGATTAGCCAGGCATGGTGGTGCATGCCTGTAGTCCCAGCTACTCGGGAGGCTAAGGCAGGAGGATTGCTTGAGCCCAGGAGTTTGAGGTTTCTGTGAGCTAGACTGACGCCACAGCATTCAAGCCTGGGCAACAGAGTGACACTCTGTCTAAAAAAAAGAAAAGAAAAGAATGGCCCTCACCCTATGGATCAGCAAGCTGATGAGGGGATTGTGCCAGTTTCTAAGTATGTTTATTGCAGTGATAAAATCAGGAACTGGGGAAATAACTACAAGGTGAGTAAGTGGACCAACTGGGCCCAGTGTGAATCAGGCCTGAGCTAAGATTCTATTACCTGACCACTGTAAAACCCCCACTTTGTCTGTTCGGCCACAGTGGCACTTTGAGTCCTCAGGAATTAATATCAATTCAGAGCAAGTGTCTAGAAGTCTTCCAAAAGTCTGGGTATTTCCTTTACCCCAGTGCACACTCTAGTAAATAGCCTCGGGTCTCTTTGGGGAAGGCTTGGAGGAAGATTTATGGTATATATTTGTGGCGATGGTACAGGCATCTCCCTCAAGTGGATCTGGCCTCCCCTTCAATCAAAGGGCTCTGGGTATGTCAACTGACTTCAGTCTGGAAAGTGAGTGAGAGGCTGACTTTCTCCACTTGGGTGGCTTGAGTTAGATTTTTGCCTACCAGATCTAGAACTGTTTCTATCATATAGATTGAACAGAATTCTAGTAGGTTGTCTATCTATTTCATCTCTAGGGACATGGTGATCAAAGTGCCTATTGGCAATTAAGTGCTGCCACTTGGCCTGTGCTCCTCTGGGATTCCATGATCTCCACTGAAACCAGGGAGTCCATCACCTACAGCCATACCTGGCCTACAAAGGAAAGCAACCATAGAGCTTTCCAAGGATGCAGGTGCTCCTCTCACTAATGGATTTCTCAGTGCCTTGGTGAAGGAATTGTCTTCCAAGCTTTTTCATGGAACATAATTAGGGGTGTGGGCAGATCAAACATAATAAATCTTGTCAAACATTCCTATCCCTAAAGCCTTTGGATTTGCTCCCCTGCATCATGAAAAGGCAGCTCTGGCATCTCAACCTCATTAACTGTGGGCCATAACTGAGTCCAAGTTTCAGTCAATCAACCAAATAAGCTCTTAGTACCATCTCCAGCTGCATAAATGGTATAGAGTTCTTGATTTGACTCTCAGCTTATTATTAGTATATAGAAATGCCACTAATTTTTTTCTTTTTTTTTCACTAGCAAAGTCTGCAACTGTGTATATTAATTTTCAACCTGAGACTTTAGTGAATTTATTTATCAAATCTAGGAGTCTTTTGGAGGAGTCTTTAGGATTTTCCAGATATATGATCATATTGTTGGCAAACAGGGATAGTTTGATCTCCTCTTTCTCAGTGTGGATGCCCTTTATTTCTTTCTCTTGCCTGATTACTCTGCCTAGGGTTTCCAGTACTGTTGAATACAAGTGGTGACAATGGGCACCTTTGTCTTATTCCAGTTCTTGGGAGGAATGCTTTCAACTTTTCCCCATTCAGTATGATGTTGCCTGTGGGTTTGTCATATATAGCTTTTATTATTTTGAGGTATGTTCTATCTATGCTTAGTTTGTTGAGGGTTTTTATCATAAAGGGGGCTGGATTTTATAGAATACTTTTTTTGCATCTATTGAGATCATCATATGGTTTTTGTTTTTAATTCTTTTTGTGTGGTGAATCACATTTATTGATTTGCACATGTTCAACTATCCTTGAATCCCTGGGATGAAACCCACTTGATCATGGTGAATTATCTTTTTGATATGCTGTTGGATTCAGTTTGCTAATATTTTTTTGAGAATTTTTGTATCTATGTTCATGAGGGTTATTGGTCTGTAGTTTTCTTTTTTTGTTGTGTCCTTTCCTGGTGTTAGTATCAGGGTATTGTTGGCTTCGTAAAATGTCTTGGAGAGGATTCCTTCCTTCTTGATGTTACGGAATAGTGTCAGTAAGATAGGTGCCAGTTCTGTGTAGGTCTGGTAGAGTTCGGTTGTCAATTTGTCTGATCCTGGGCATTGTTTTGTTAGGAGATTTTTTTTTTTATTACTGGTTCAATCTTGCTACTCATTATTGGTATGTTCAGGATTTCTATTTCTTCCTGATTCAAGCTTCGGAGGTTGTATGTTTCCCAAAATTTATTCATTTCCCTAGATTTTCTAGTTTGTGTGCATAGAAGCTTTTTGTTTTTTTGGGGGGGGGGGTTTTTTGAGACAGAGTCTCACACTGTTGCCCAGGCGAGAGTGCCATGGAGTCAGCCTGGCTCACAGCAACCTCAAACTCCTGGGCTCAAGCTATCCTTCTGCCTCAACCTCTGGAGTAGCTGGGACTACGGACATGTGCCACCATGCCTGGCTAATTTTTTTCTATATATTTTTACTTGTCCAATTAATTTCTTTCTATTTTTGGTAGAGACAGTGTGTCATTCTTGCTCAGGCTGGTCTCGAACTCTTGACCTTGAGCAATCCTCCCGCCTCGGCCTCCCAGAGTGCTAGGATTACAGGCGTGAGCCACCATGCCCGGCCTAGAAGTTTTGATAGTATTCTCAGATGATCTTTTGCATTTTTGTGGTATCAGTTGTAATGTTGTAATGTCTCCTTTTTGATTTCTGGTTGAGCTAATTTGTAGATTAATCAGTTGTAATGTCTCCTTTTTGATTTCTGGTTGAGCTAATTTGAATCCTTTCTCTTCTATTTCTGGTTAATCTAGTAGTGGTCTATTGATTTTGTTTATTTTTTCAAAGGACCAACTTTTGGTTTCATTGATCCTTTGTATTTTTTTGTTTCTATTTTGTTTAGTTCTGCTCTTATTTTTATTATTTATTTTCTTCTGTTAGTTTTGGAGGTTTTCTCTTCTTTTTCTAGTTCCTTGAAGTATGATGTTAGGTTGTTAACTTCTGATTTTTCTGTCTTTGTGGTGTAGGCATTTAGTGCTATGAACTTCACTCTTAGCACTGCTTTTGCCATACCCCAGAGATTTGGTAGCATCTGTTGCTTTTGTCATTCAATTCAAAATTTTTTTATTTCTATCTTGATTTTGTCATTGACTCAAGGATTGTTCAGAAGTAGATTGTTTAATTTCCATGTGTTTGTGTAGTTTTGAGAGTTACTATTGGAATTGATTTCTAGTTTTATTCCACTGTCTTCTGAGAAGGTACATTGTATGATTTCAATTTTTAAAAATTTGTTGAGACTTGTTTTGTGACCTAACATATGATCTATCTTGCAAAATGTTGCATGTGCTGATGATAAGAATGTATATTCGGCAGTTTTGGGATAGAATGTTCCATAAATGTCTGTTAGGTCTATTTGTTCTAGAGTCTTATTAAGTCCAGTGTTTCTTTGTTGATTTTCTGCCTCAATGATCTGTCTAGTCCTGTCAGTGATGTATTGAAGTCCCTGGATATTATGAATGCTATGTATTTGTTTCCTTAAGTCTAGTAGTATTTGTTTTGTGAATCTGGGAGATCCTGTGTTAGACTCATATATATTTAGGATTATATACCTTCTTGTTGAATCAATCCCCTTATCATTGTATGATGACCATCTTTGTCTTTTTTTTTTTACCATTGTGGTTTTAAGGTCTATTTTATCTGATATATGAATTGTTACTACTGCTCACTTTTGGTTTCTATTTGCATGGAATATTTTTTTCCACCTCTTTACCTTGAGTCTATGAGAAGCGTTACAAGTTAAATGGGTTTCTTGAAGACAGCATATATTTGGGTTGTGTTTTTTTTTATCCATTCCACCAATCTATATCTTTAAAGTGGAACATTTAGACCATTTACATTCAATGATAATATTGATATGTGAGATACTGTACCAGTCATGATGCTGATTGCTACCTAGTTGCTTTGTTTTCTCCCTTATGTTACTGTTTTATAAGAGCTATGAGTTTTTATTTTTGGTTGTTTTTACACTGGAGGGTATCAATTGTTCTATTCAATGTATTGAGCACTTTTAAGGATTTCTTGTAGGGCAGGTGTAGTGCTGACAAATTCCATTAGTGTTTGCTTGTCTGGGAAAAACTTTATTTCTGTTTCATTCGTAAAGCTTAATTTTGTGGGACACAAAATTCTTGGCTGGCAGTAATTCTGTTTAAGAATGAAGATAGCACTTCATACCATTCTGTCTTGTAAGGTTTCTGCTGAGAAATCTGCCATTAGTTTGATGGGTTTTCCTTTGTAAGTTACTTGATGCTTTTGACTTGCAGCTTGTAGGATTTTCTCCTTTACTTTGATTTTGGCCTGATTACTGTGTCCCCTGGAGATATCCTGTTTGCACTGAATCTTCCAGGAGTTTGATGACCTTTTTGTATCTGGATGTCTAAATCTCTGTCAAGATCAGGGAAGTTTTCCTCCATTATTCCCTGAAGTAGGTTTTCCATGCTTTTTGAATGCTTTTTTCACCATGTTTTTTTTCTTCTTCTCCCTCAGGGATACCTATAATTCTTATGTTCAGTTCCCTTACATAGTCCTGTAATTCTCTAAGATTTTGTTCATTCTTCTGGATTCTTTTCTCTTCATTTTTGACAGTGTTAGTTCACAAGCCTTGTCTTCAAGCTCTGAAATTCTTTCTTGTGCTTGGTCTAGTCTGTTGTTAAAACTTTGCTCTGTATTTTGTACTTCCTTAAATGATTATTTATTTCATTTCTAGAAGTTATGTTATTTTAAAGAAAAAATATATGTCTTCATTTAATTTTTCTTTTCTTTTCCTTTCTTTTCTTTTCTTTTCTTTTCTTTTCTTTTTTTTTTTTTTTTTTTTGAGGCAGAGTCTTGCTTTGTTGCCCAGGCTAGAGTGAGTGCCATGGCGTCAGCCTAGCTCACAGCAACCTCAAACTCCTGGGCTCAGGCAATCCTCCTGCCTCAGCCTCCCAAGTAGCTGGGACTACAGGCGCGTGCCACCACGCCCGGCTAATTTTTTGTTTCATTTTTAGTTGACTGGCTATTTTTTTTCCCTAGTTTTTAGTAGAGATGGGGTCTCACTCTTGCTCAGGCTGGTCTCAAACTCCTGAGCTCAAGCAAGCCTCCTGCCTCAGCCTCCCAGAGTGCTAGGATTACAGGCGTGAGCCACCGCGCCTGGCCCTTTAGTGAATTTTTCATTCACGTCCTGAATTATTTTTTTGGTTTCTTTGTGTTGGTTTTCAGCTTTCTCATTGATCCCATTGAACTTGCTTGTGATCTACATTTTGAATTTCATATCCAACATTTTAATAATTTCTTTCCTTCTTCTTCTTCTTCTTCTTCTTCTTCTTCTTCTTCTTCTTCTTCTTCTTCTTCTTCTTTTTGGCAGAGTCTCACTCTGTTGCACTGGGTAGAGTACAGTGGCATGATCCTAGCTGAGTGCAACCTCCAACTCCTCGTCTCAAGCAACACCCCTGCCTCAGCCTCCCAAGTAGCAGGGACTACAGGTGCATGCCATCACACCAGACTAAGTTACCATTGCTCAGGCTGGTCTTGAACTCCTGACCCCAAGTGATCCTCCCACCTCAGACTCTAAGAGTGCTAGGATTACAGGCGTGAGCCACTGCACCCAGCCAATAATTTATTTTTGTTTGGAGTTCATTGCTGGAAAGCTAGTGTGATCCTTTGGAGATGTTGAAACAGTCTGCTTTTTCATATTCAGAGTTCTTATGCTGGTTTGTTCTCAACTGTAACTTCTCTCAGTTCAAAACAGATAGCTTTGTGGTTCACTCATTCTCCTCTACCAGGAACTCTGCTGCTCAGTGTAGAGAGGTAGAGGTATGCTACCTTTTGGCTCATGTAGGTAGGTACCCACTGTGGTGTTGTTGGCAATTTTGTTCAGTTGGATCTCAGACCTCTGGGATAGTGTTCAGGTGCCAGCAGTGGTAGACTAGGTCAAGTAATCCCCAGTTCCAAGGCCCCTGGAAGGTGTGCTTAAATTCCTGGGGTCCAGACCAAGACTGAACTGGAAAATTTGTTCTTAAGCCTCCTGGGTTCAGGTGCTGGCTGTGATAATATGGGATGGCGTGTTCTCATGCTCCAGAAGAATGCTCAGGCAGGAGAAGGTGGATGCACTGTGAGCCTGGGACAGGAAGGGTGGGCCCTTCTTAATGAGATTAGCAGAGGTAGGCTGCTGTGGGACACACAAGCCACTCACACCTCCCTCTCTCAGTAAGGACTGCATTCTCTGTCCTTCAGGGGCACAAAAGCACCCAGATTCTACCCTGTCCAGCTGCAGCAGAGGTGTTGGAGGCAGCTCAACCTGCTGTATATAGGGCTACCAGACTGGTTGTGGGCTGTGGCTGAATTGCTCCAGTAAGGGAGATGTGGTTGTGTCAGCGAGTTGCCTCGAGGGAGGGCAGGCTTCTCCCAGAAGAGACAGGTAGCTTGCAGCTTGGGGAGAGGACTACTAGTTCTCTTCTTCCTCAGAGGAGGCAGTAGCTATTGTTCTTGGGGCACATGAAAGCACTCACTGCTTCTTTTTAGTGGGAAGGGAGTGAGCCCCAAGCTCCGTGGAAACCTGGGTATGATAAGTGCTCTGTCAGAGGTGGGGCAGCAACTCCCAGGTGCCCTGGCTTAATTGACCCCTGTGGAGCACTTGCCAGTCCTGAGCAGAAACAGCCTTTCAGCTGTGGTTGCCTCTGTGGCAGTGGGCAGGGGAGGGGAGGAGAAGGCCCCAAATGGTGGGAAACGTCTAGACTAGGAGGGGTGAAGACAACTTCAGATCAGGAGCCAGGGGCTCTCTGGTACAGGAGAGTATGCATTCGCCTTCCTCTGTCCTAGAAAGAATTCGTGGCACTTCCCAGTCCCCTTGGGGTAGCCCCCACTATGGGTCAGAGCTCCAGGAACACTGCTACTCTCCTGTGTCTACCCACTCCTTTGTGGTTCTCACAGTCCAAGCAAGTGCTGGGGAATGTTCATGTAGGATCCAGTTACAGGGAGACTTGAGGCTGTAACTTCCCTGACTGGATAGATGCACCTGGCATGTACTCAGGTAATATGGTGCCCGCTCATTTTTTCTTCGTAAGTGCTCATGTGCATTGAAAACAATCCCTCCTGCCGCACAGTCCTTATAGTCATGGTTACTGCCATAATGGTCAAGCGCAACAGCCATTTGGACTCCCAAGGCATGTGCTTCAGTTGGCACTTCATCACAACCAACCATAGGTTGATTAATTATGATGCTTCTGTATGCCATGGATTACTAGCATCCATTTCTCATTGGCAAGGAGTTCAGCACTGTGCTCAAGCCCAGAGCAGGAACAAACCAATCCCAAAGTCCCATCTCTGCAGGTGTATTTCCTGGAACCACTCCTGGTAACAATTTTGTATCAGTCTGAGTCTAATCAAGACAAGGATGACATAGTAATTTGAACAGAGACGTTTATTATTAATATAAAGAATTACCTAAAACAGAGAGTTGGAATAACAAGGGATTAGCTAGTAAGATGTAAAGAGATCTCTAAAGAATATAGGAATAGTACACATAAAGAGAGATCATTATCCCTAGGCTAAGATAGAACACGTATGGGGCTGAGATCCAGATCTTATTGGAAGAAGCATGGCTGTAGTTCATTGGATGGCAGAGAAGTCATTGTGGTGCTGCACTGGTGGAACTTGTTGGAATGTACCCTCTGGAAATCTGTCTGCTGTTGTGCCAGGAAAAGCTGTTCACTGCTGAGTGCTGCTGGCCTCTGCGTACTACAGGAGCCAGGCACTGGGGAAGCCGTGAGTGCTGCAGGATCCAGAGTCACTCGGCTACAAAATTGCCTGAGAGCAAGTGCTAGAGGGAGGGGAAGCTGCTGATCACTGGGTGCTACTGGCTACCATGCACTGCAGGAACCAGGCACTAGAAAAGCTGTGAGCTCTTTAGGAGTATAATGCTAGAAAAAGCCAAGCAGCAGGAACCTGGCAAGTAAGCACAGGAATCAGGAAGGAAGCCCCTTTCCCTCTTGCATTCTCTCTCCAGCACCCTCTACTGAGAAAGCTTCAGTGCCAGCTGGCAAAGGAAAAAATGCTTTAAATATGCTCCATTTTCACAGAGCAGGCAGAAAGGGTGAATTTGAATTTGAGATGCAATAAATTGATAACTAGCGCATGAAGGGTCAAAGAAGAAATTATAAGGAAAATGAGAAAATATTTTGAACTGAATTAAAATGAAAACACAACGTATCAAAATTTATGGAATGCAACAAAAACAAAGTCAGTGTGCTTAGAAAGGAATTTACAGCATTAAATGCTTATATTAGAAAAGAAGAATGGTCTCAGATCAATGACCTCAGCTTCCACCTTAAGAAATTAAGATAATTAGAATTACCATTCGATCCAGCAATAGCATTATTAGGCATCTATCCAAAAGAGCATTCTCGCTTTTATTTATTTATTTTTTCCAGAAAGAATGACTTTTTTTTTTGTAATGAAAATTCATATATTTGAAGGACCATGATCTGCAATTAAACGGGCAGATGCAGTGGGAAAGGAAAGCTATGTCATAATTGAGAAAGCTGTTTAGGCAAAAATATTGACCAGGAGCATAGCATTTTGAACTTCCAAACAATGTCGTAGAGTCACCATAGTCCTAATCCTTGATACAAAATATTTAAAACTGAGACATGTCAATAAGATGGATGGGGCATGACAGCACACATTTCAGCATTTTTTTCAGATTCTCTGTATTCTTTTTATTATTATTATAATGCAATTGCACTTTTAGTGAGTTCACTCATAATAGACCCCATTTTTACTTGCAGGTTGAAGACACCTGAATATTCGCTGTGGTTGAGACTTTTCTCTTACAAGATATATGCTATTTAATATTCTACATGAATCTCAAACCTAATACTTCTAAATAAATCTCATTAACATATCCTTCAAATTACTTGCCATCCAGCTATCCCTGATCAAGGTAAGGATGACAAATATGTCAGGTTCTCCAAAATAGAAAACTTTACACTGTAACCATATTTGAATTACGAACTGAGTACTTGTGAATCCAGAAATCTTGGTCTTTGTTTGACTACGCATGTGAACTCCTAAGGCTAATAAACAAGGAGTGGTGAAAAGTTTCAGAGCACAAATATGCCAAAAACAAATTTTAGAGATCAAAAACATAAAAGGCCCATAGATCTTAGACTATAATAAAAATATGAGAAATGGATGACTGGGCTGCAAAACTAGTGAAAATTAACTTTCCTTAGAAGAAGTAAGTCCTTGGTAATTGGGCAATAAAAACAAGGACTATTTCAAGATTATTGATAATAAGAATTTCATGTCACATGTCTTGTTACTGGGTTCCAAGTCACCTAATCAATGAAACAGATGTGATGCACATAATAACCTGGTAACTTGGTTATTCTGACTACTAAATATGAAATTGGAGTTCATGATATAAATTTTAGCAGTCAGTAGACTCCAAAATATTGGCTTATTTTATAAAATACACTCCATTTTTATCAACATTTATCTAGAAAACAGAGTGACCATAACACCAAAATTGGAGATTTCATGTTTGGTTCTTTGTTTTTAGGATGTTCACTTCTTCTTAATACTAAATTTTAAAATTTATGTTTTATTAGTCTACTCTTTTATTTAGACAAATAATAAGCCTTCAATTTGATTCCATTAGAAAAACAGCACGATATTCATCACTTGTATAAAATCACAGATACATACATGGATCAAAATTGTTTCAACCTGGTAGGTATATGCTATTCAGCATTTGTTATTTAGAGAAATTTTTCTTTTTTTAAATTTTTTTCTATAGTGCCTACTTTCACCCTTTCCTATACTGTTCACTCTCTAATTGTAATTATCCTCCAAAAGACACAAAGGAAGACTAATGATCTTATCTCCAATATTTACTAAATGAGAAAGCTAAAACAACTTCTTGAGTTAGAATTTTTGGAATTCATAGTCATCTGGTAAATAACAGAACTTTCAGATGATGAATGCATTTCAGGTTATGTGAGTGAGAACAGCTAGTTATTTTCATCATCTCTTGAATTTAGATTTATCCTTGAATCATCTCTTGTATTGATCCAACTAAAATCAAGCAACTTTGACCCTTAATATTCTAAGAACATGCTCCCGTATTTTCTTAGTCCTTACCCATACACGATAGGGTTGAGAAAAGGGGGAACCAAAAGGTACATATTTGCAATAAAAATATGAATATGTGCAGGCACATTTTTCCCAAAACGGTGAGTGAAAATGGAAAAGCCAGCTGTGGAATAGAAAACAAGAATGACACAGACATGGGAGCCACATGTACCCAAAGCCTTAAAGCTAGCTTCTCGGGAGGGCAGGCGGAATACAGAGCGTAGGATGAAGGCATAGGATACAGCAATGAGAACAGCATCACATGAACCAATGATAGAAGCCATACTGAGGCTATAACTCTTGGTGGCCCCTGCATCCATACATGCCAGCTTCACCACAGCCATGAACTCACAGTAGGTGTGGGCAATGATTCATGTTCTACAGTAGGGAAGTTGCTTGAGAAGGATGGGATGAGGAGAGAAGAAGGCTACGCCCTGACACACCACGATGATACCCATTATGATGATGCGACTACGAGTGAGGATGGTGCCATGACGCAGTGGGTCACAGATGGCCACATAACGGTCAGTGGCCATGGCTGGGAAGAAACCCGACTCCATGGCAGTGAAGCTGTGGATGAAGAACATTTGGGCCAGGCAAGCATCAAAGGCGACGTCATGGGCTCCGAGCCAGAAGAGGCACAGCATGCAGGGCAGTGTAGACGTGGAGAGGACCAGGTCAGTGATGGAGAGCATGCACAGAAACAGGAACATAGGCTCGTGGAGGCTTCGCTCTGCCCTCACCACGGCCAGGATGGTCACATTCCCCACCACAGCCACCACGTACATGGAGCAGAAGGGGATCCCAATCCAGGCGTGCAGGTGCTCTAGTCCTGGGATGCCCAGAAGCAAGAAGGTGTTTGAGGATAATAGAGATTTATTGGCCGGTCCCATGATGCTACTGCCCTCTATCTTTTGTGGATGGATTTTTTCTTCTTTAGGGCCAAAGTTTTCCACCAAGATCATTGGAGCCAAATCTGAAAACAAATGGAAAACCAATCTGGAAGATCTCAAAACATCAAATTAGCACACTTTCAAGGTTGCAATTTAGAGTAAAAATGCTAGTGACACAATGCAAAAACTATATAACCACACACAAAGTACTAAGTGTAAATCAAGTCATGAATCTCATAATATTGTATTAAATATTGGTTAGTCATCTATGCACAAGAAAAATTAAATTCTACTTTTGGATTTACTATTTGTTTTAGTCATAAACATAATTAGCTTTTGATAGAAACATTGTACTGTATAAATGGAAAAAATCTTAGAATTCATCTATCCCAATTTCCCTCTTAATGTCATCCTTAAATATAATTCTCTAGCTGATGTCTGAGTACTTGCAGGTATGTTATTCATTTCTTCAACAGTCCATTACATGTCTGTGTCCTAGTGCTTTCACAGAACCTACCCCTAGGATCCCTGAGGAGGTACTGTCCCCTTTGATCTGGAGCTCTACAGACTTATGCGTCCTTTGCGTGGCAGGATTCCCAAAACAGGGTGGTAAGTCATGTCTCCACCGAGTTTTCTCTTTTCTAAGTAAAACATCCCCAGCTATACACCCACTTATTCTACGCCTAGTTTTCAGAAACATATTAGCCACAACTGAGATCAGCGCGCCTGGTGCCTTTTTTGATTCTTACGCTATTAGTATGAGTTCAGTTCATATAAATTTTTTTTTAAATGAGGATTAACTTGCTCTACACATACTAACTATATCTCATTCCTCAGGTTTTCAGTCTGTAAAGTGGGAGAAACAAAAGGTTGCTAAGAGGATTAAGTTAATTAAAACAAAGTCTCACTTTGTCTCTTGGGCTGAAGTGCAGTGGCATCATCATAGCTCAGTGAAACTTCAAATTCCTGGGCTCAAGCAATCCTCCTGCCTCAGCCTCCTGAGTAACTGGCTTCATAGGTGTGTTCCCCCAACACCTGGCTTATTTTTCTTTCTTTTTTTTTTTTTTGTAGAGACAGGGTCTTGCTCTTGCTCAGGCTGGTCTCGAATTACTGAACTCAATTGGTCCTCCCGCCTCAGCCTCCCAGACTGCTAGGATTACACATGTGAGCCACCAAGCACAGCCCCTATCATTCTTTATGTGAAATGAGAAAGAAAAGTCATATTTAGTTGCTCCTAACATGAAAAAGACATTGTCCTAGAATCTATGTACATATTAATATTTAGCTAGAAAATCAATGCCAAAGTAAACTTTTCCCAATTTTACTAATTTGGAAATAGAAACCTAGAGTGTCATAGATAACACAAAGGCATGATAGAAAATGTGGCTGAGATGCAAAAAATTCTAACATAACTCTCCATGACTGCAATATTCAGCTGTTTTCATTTTGCCAAACTCAATATTTTTGGTACACATGGTAAGTGTATAATCAGCTATAATGTACCAATATTTTGCTTAATTTTTAAAGTCAGCTTTCTCAAGATAATTTTAAGCAAATGCTTAAATAGACTTTGCATCTTAACTTATTAAGCCATATTGTATTATTTTAGAAAATACTTTAAAATACTCATTACTATGTGTTTTTATTATTATTAAGCATTTATCACTGTTCATACTTTGAATTTAATCAGTATTGTCTGCTGATTTTATAGATATGTATTCTACATCTACATCAAAGCAATTGAAATATAATTCTGAAATCATTTAGGCCAATAACAGGCTTTGTTTAATCCTCCTGGAAAATTTGGTTTATCTCTTCAATAGCATACTCTGTATTAGTGTTCGTTAATTGGTAACAGACATGTTGAATTTAGTAATAATGTGATTGCAAATAATAAACCTTGTGTACTCCTCTGTAATTTATAAAGTCTGACCAAGTGTTTCATTAAAATGATATGATTTATATTTTTTAGTATTTTGGGGTGAATTAAGCTGATTAGACATTTTATTAGAACTACTTCCAGTTGGAAACTGGAGTATTTGGAAATTTTTCCAATCTGATCTGGACTTTATGATTATGTAAATAATACTTTCAATTATTATATTTGGCTCAGAACACATCAAGTTCAATATGCCTTAACATTTATGAATTATCACCAGTGATACTATTACCTCTGTTTTAGTTTTTTTCCTTCCTCATGATAGTGTTCATTCCTACAGTCCATTCTTATATTCTTTTATTAAATGCATGTATCTCCATAATAAGTTTTAACTTTCCCTATGCATATTAACTTTATCTCATTCCTCAGGTTTTCATTGTATGAAGTGGGAGAAACAAAAGGTTGCTGAGAGGATTAAGTTAATCAACATGTTAACAACTTGGACGATTATGTACACAGAGCAAGAGTTTAATAAATCAAGTATTGGAATTCGGTCATTATTTTGTAGGTAATGTGGATTCAGTAAAGTGTCATAGTGAATGGGCACTGTAATCAGATTTGCATTTTAGATAACAAAATACACCATTCTCTCCAGCCTTTTCACCTGCTGCTTTTTTATCCCCGTCACAAGGTAACACCTAACTTCTGACTGAACTTACCATGCTTCTTTCAGTGTAAAATTGTGACTTTCTCAAAAATCTTTCTAATTTTATTTCCCTCCCAGCACAGCCAGCTTTTTTCTTTTTCTCTTAATTTCCCTTTTGAAAAATACTGCTTATTTTGTAGTGTCCAGGTCAAAAGTAAGCTCCTCTATGACTCTTTGCTGGATTACTTCAAGCAGAAATTTGCAGGTTGCTTTCTGTGCTCTCATTATATTCTTGCTTTTCTTTATTCTCACATTTCTTTTGGTAGACTTATCAAATTGTGAAATAGTATATTCATCAACAAACTTTCATGACATCTGACCCACTCGTAAGATTAAATTGTCCTCAATGTGGAAACTACGGAAAATACAAGTAGCTGCAAGGCTGTGTGACTCTAAAGCCATGTCCTGAACTACTGTTCTATGATGCTTCGAAATATCTTTATAAATGCAATGCTATTTCTTGTATTTATTTAGATTCACACAAGAGGCATCAGAGTTAAGACAAGAGAAGTATCCCTGCAACCTCTTCCTATAGTAAAATAAAAGGACTTCTGATCTTTGGCAGATCTTTACCACTCCTTTGCTTTGCCATGATCGTAAGACAGGCCAGTAGAAATGGCAGATACAGCAGCTCATGGAAGGTTAATTCTGAGCCAATTACTGTGTTTTCTAAGAGTTTGAAGATCTTGATTACCTAGGTCTTCATTTCCAGAAAAACATAAAGCCATTCATACTTCTTTGTGGCTCCCACAACTTTTTTATTTAAATGAACATATTCTTTCAGAAAAGACCTACACACAACTGAAGTTTCTAACCTGCATTCTTAAATTACAGTATAGTATATCCAGAAATCCCAGCACACAAGGACTTTTTAATTTCTTCTAATACTACGTAAAGTCTTCTTCAGGAACACAACCCTGATGTTCAAATAAGTTCGTTCAATATACAAAGATACATTTAATTAAGCTTAGATTTAAGGGCATAAGCAAAACATTTTGTTACACCTATTAAAAAACACACTGATTTTTTTCCTCTGAATTGTTAGTCTTTCTACACTTCAGGCCAGAAATCAAGCTATGAGTGTGGAAGTGATAGACAGGGATATAGAAACACTCTTCTTTCAGAAAATCCATTCAGAAGAAATCGATATGCCCCACCAGTTTCAGTTTAGAAATCTTTTCATACTTGCTACCTCTCATCTCTACAGATTAACTAGTTTGATGATTACACCAAAAATAATAACAGTTGATGTTACTAAGAGAATGTTTTGAGCTGAGTTGTTTTGGAAAGGAAAGAAGTAGAGAGAAAATGTTGGCTATGGCTTGTTCTTGTCCACTTGACCAGTTCGATAAATAGGTGCAGTCTTTCACCTTACTCGTAAATATTTTTCCTCTCACAAAAGTTATGATTGATCAACCTCTAATGCTGAATAAAAAAATATATATATTCTTTGCTCACAGCTGTCTCTGGCCCCATGGCCTACCCTAGTCAGACAGCTTTAATGTTATTCTATTTCTAATTTGGAGTACTTTTGACCCTTTGCTCCTTATACTTTATCTAAGCAATAGGTCACTAACAATACACCAGTTAAGACAGAAACAGTCTGTATCTCCTTATTGGTATATATTCATAATCTTTACCTTTATTATTCACTTTAGTAAGGGTATTAAAAGAGTTGAACATTACCTTTTTGAGGTGGTCATAATTCTATAATTACAGATGTTTGAATGAAGCCCTCTCTTTTTTTGTCCTGCCCCATATCTCTACCTTAAGTCACCCAAATTAAAGTGGACAATCGTCAGAGAGCCACCCTCCATGAGGAGCAGGTAAAAAGAAGAATGCTGGGTGAACATGAGCAGGAGTTATAAATGACTCCAGATCCCACTTGATTAAATGTTCTAGGTGGCAGGAGAATCATTATTTTTTTTGAAATAAGGGGACTTTTCCCAAACTAAAGACCTAAGAAAAGGTGGAATAATTATTATGAACTATTCCTTAAGATAATAAACAAAAACATTTTTTTCAAAGGTCTGTTGGGGGCTTTTGTATGAAATATTAATATATTTGCTGAATATATCAGGAAAATATTATAAAACCATAGCACCAAGGAAAAAGATTATATTTATGCACTAACAGACCATAATTTGTGACGCCCCAAGCTTAGTGCTTAAAATCCCCTCTCTCATTTGATCTTCAAAACAGCCTTTGGAAAAAGGCTTTGGAAAAATATCAGTGCCAGAATCCAGATATCTCTGGCACCAAATTTCATTTACTTAATCACTGTGTCACTAAGATTCAAAAATGATTTATGCCAGAATTAAAGTCTATACATTTTCTTTTAGAAAGTGCTTAATTCCATGGATTATAATGGACAATGTCCAAAATGATCAATAAGTAAATTTATAATCTGGTCCTTGCTCTGCCCCTGGCATCACTTCCTGCTGCACATCTCCTCTTTATGTTTCCATGAGTCTCAGCCATTCTGGACATTTTTACTACTTATTTAAGATTGTTTCATGTTTATGCTTCTGCTTCTAATAGTATCACCATGCTTCTTGCCTGTATCTTCTCAATTTTCTTCTGATTTTAAGGTTACAGACAGGAATGTCACTGTCTCAAAGAATACCTACAAAGAAGGTGTCATTATTTTCATGATTTTGCACCTGCTAATTTCCCAGATCTGAATTATTAAATATTGCTTCTTCCTTGTGGATGTTAGTTGCTGGCTCATTTTATCTTCCTCAAATATAGTTCTTACCTCAATTCTTCATGATGTTAGTAGCCTGGTTTTTCAATTCCTTGATCTCCTCTCCTCGAAAGAGCTTGTCCCCTATCCTGCTGCTGGGAGTATCTCCCATTCTGTACTCTAAATGTTATCATTAATCATAATTAAAACATCCACAGCATCAACTTTAGGCCATTCTCCACCTATTATCTCATAACTTTCCAACTTATTCCCTCCAATACTGCATCTTCAACAATTTGCTGCTGTTCTTCATCTTCAAATCATCACTCTCTGCTTTAGCAGGCATAAAATACAAGGGCAGACTCTAACATGGGACCTAAACTCCCTTTTCTCTCTCATGTGAGTATACCCTCTTGGGTATGAGATAATGTGAACATATCCTTTTGGGTGTGATCATCTTTATTAATTTTACTCCAAATGTGTGTAACAGGTGTTCTGGAACAGAGACACACGAAAGATAGATTTTTTCTTAAATACCTCACAGTAAATAATAAGTGCATTAGCTCCCTTTTACCCTAGTCTTTACACTAAGTGATGTGAGAGACAAGTCAATTGTTTTACACAAGTAGCTAGACAGCCCATAGGCAAAGGGTGTGAAAAAGGATTTTTCTCTGTTTACCGAGGGAAAGGATGAAGTCATACCCCTAGAGTACCCCACCAAAAAGGTCTCCTTCTTATAGCAGCCTTTTGGAATGCAAATGCAATCTCTTCTGGAGTCATATGGCATCAAGTCTTTTGACTTTTAAAACCTGTAGATGGTTCATCATTCTTTAAAATGTAAATACGTTAGACAAATGTAGCTCTACTCTTCTTGCCATCTTGGGGGCTTAACTTAGTGATCTATTCTTGACTGTAATGTTTTGGCATTTGAAATGGTAACAGAGAAATTTTATTATGCTCTCATATCAGAGAAATTTAATAGACAAATAGCTATAGATTTAATTCTCATTATGACACTGTAGAGGGTTTGAAGGATGTGAAGGCTGATCAAGGAAAAATACATGACAATGAGGTAACAGTAGCACACACAAGCTTTATCTGGCTGATGTTTTGACAAGTTTTCCATGAGGATTGTGAAAAGGGGAGAAGTTCCTCACGACATCATATTGTCTAGAGCAATTAATCCAAAATGGACAGAACTTGGTCAATAATTGCTAACTTTCCCACTTACGTTAGCCCATTTCCAGCTTCCACATGTCAATAACCTCCATTGAGAGAATACCTGAAGCTTTCCCAGCTTGTTCTCTATAATGCTTCTCCACTGCTCTTGCAGCCTTTGAGTGTATGACAAAGGCAAATGATGGTGGCCAATACTTTGCTACTGCAAGCTCTGAACAAATAATTTGTTTGTTCTCATTTAGGTGATCCACACCTTTATAATTTTTTAATGTTTTGAGGTGATAATCAGTTTCATGTAAGTTAAAAAAAGTATAAATTTTTTTGCTTGAAATAATCATTGTTTCTATAGTAGCACTGTCACCCTAAATAGTATTTTGTCTGTTACTAATGAAGCTATGCAAAATTTTTCTTTGAATAAAATTTGTATAGTATTAGTTTCTTCCCAATTTTTACTTTCCTACATCTCTATATGCTCTTTTTAACCAGATTTATGATTATAGTCTTTTACACACAACATAATTATTCATGGGCTTAGATTGTTTCTACTTTGAGTTGTGAATTATATGCTACTTTTTTTTTGGTATTTTCTAGATTATTTTTTTCATTCCAGGTTCCCCTTTATTCATTTAGCCATTATATTATCTAATATCTGTGAGTAGTCTCCCTTAAAATAAAAACATTTTGATGACCAATTGAGTTTAAATTAAGACTGCAGAAGTAATTCATGAAAAATCAGAATTTGTTTCTGCGAGTTATATAATGTAAATACATTATTAAAGTCGGAGCTTCCTCACTTCTGTTTGGTGAACACTTTAAATAGTCTTATAAGGAGAGAGCTTGAGACTAGTTTAGACGGCAGAGTTAAAGGAAAAGAACAAGTTAGAGTCTTTTCTTTAGAGGTTCAAGTGACACTGAGATTTAGAGAAAAGTCTTTAAAAGAAGACTATTAAAATACCCGTTATGTGTGTGCATGCATGTGTTTGACAGAGGAGTGTTTTGAATTTTTTCCTCTTATCTTTTCTAATTTATCCGATTTTTTAAAATGTGAAAACATGTCAATTGTATAAGAAAAATATAGTCACCATTATTGTGAAGATATTAATAAAATAATCTATATTATATAAGTTCAATAAAATGCAACATATAATATTTCCCTTCAAACTTAAGATACCAATTTTAAATAGTTTTAATTAAAGACTAGTGTCTTTAAATTAAGACAATAGTTGTTGTAGTTGTAATGGTTACTTTAAAAGAGTATTCTTATAGAATGGAAGGTTGGCGTGTACATCTTTAGCTAACCACCATAATTTTCTTTCTCTGCTCCTTTTCCTTCATTTTATAATTATTCCCAAATTAAAATAATCTATATATCCAAACATATATATTCAAAATATCCAAGGGATAAACTGTTACTGAGGTAGAACATTAATATTTTCTAAGTTCTAGTTGTGATACACACCGACATATAAAATCTCTACATTAGTTGCACAAATCATTTCTCTTTTAAATAAATAAAAAACAAATCTTTTAAGTAAATAAAAAAATAAAAAATCTTTTAGCTGCGTTTTGAAATTCCCTAAATGACTTTTCTATTTCTTTATGTTCTATTATATCCTTTCTTATATTACCTAGCTCTTTAGTGACTTCTTCATTAATTTTCTGAATTTTTTTGTCTTCTTTTTGTTGGTTTTCAACTCTCTTTTCCCACTCTGTTCATCTTATTTGCCATTCATATTTTGAATTTCATTTCCATCATTTTGGCAATTTCCTTGTGGTTGGAGTCCACCACTGTAGTTACCCTGTGATCCCTTGGGGTTACTGAACTGCTTTGTTTTTTTATGTTTTTAGAGTTCTTTTGCTAGTTTCCTCTCATCTGAAACCTCTTTTCTTGTGTCAGGGCTAATAGGTTTGCAGGGCACCTGTTCTTCTCTGGGAATTATCCTGCTTAATTCGAAGAATGGGAGGCCCCTAGATGGAGCTTTTTTCCTACTCTGAAATGTCGATATGGCAAGAGAGGGTTATATGCACTAAAAGCCTATAATGCAGCTGTTCTTATTTGTCCTGTTCACCTGTGACTGCCACTGTTTGAGCCTGTGGTGGATGATATTTGTGCTGGGTGTTGGGTTGTTCCCCAGATCACTGTAGGAAGTTAGAGTTGAGGGCTAGGAGAGACCCTCTCCATGGAGGCTGGCATTGTGGATATTGTTCTGCCCAGTGGATATTGCTCTGCTTGCAAAGGTTACAGTGCCAGCTAGGTTAAGCAATCTAGACAGTGGCTGTGGATTCCCAGGCTATGGCACTTGCTCAAAACAAATCCAGTTGCAATGGTGGCTCGAGGCTGGGTGTCCCTGGCAGGGTGTTTGACCTTGTGGCAATTCTGCTGGCCCTGAAGCAGTAGTGGAGGCTAAGGGGTAGGGTCCTGGGGTTCAAATGCAGTTCCTCAGTCACAGGGGTGGTGTCCTGTGTCTGGGGGAAGTGCTGGGGCCACAGAGGTAGAGCCTTAGGCTCTGGCAGGAGAACCTTAGAGCTGGGACTGGGAAAGAGCTAGAAGCAGGGCCTTAGAGCTGGAAGCAAGACTATGTGTACAGGGCTGCACAGGTGGCTGGCTGTTTCCACCTGGGGTATGGAGACAGATCTGCACAGGCGGCTGGCTGTTCCATAGGCTCGGGAACTGTAGCTGCCAAGTCACATGGGCAGGGGTCACTTCCAGTGGCCCAGGGATCATGGAGTTCTCCCCACCACTCCAGGTCCTGCTGAAGCCATCACCCAGAGCTTCCCAGGTCAGGGCCTGTAGGACCCAAGGCAATTTATCTCCTCATATCCCATCATGCTGGAGGGGAGGAGCACTTGGCTTCCAGTCACAGGGTGGAGCTCAGAGGAGCCTCTCCTTAGTCTGTTTCCTTCCCAGCCCAGCAGGGGCAATGTGATGACAAAAATTCTTCATAAAAAAGGGAAGAGTTGTTTACATTTTTTCCTCAGAAACTGAAGATGGCATTGGGATATAGAGAAAAGAAAAGACTGAAATGAGAGAGGTGTCTTTTTATTACTATTGCCTTTTTTAAGGAGAGAATAAATTACCTAAAACAAGAGAAATGGTCAGTTGGGGATTACTTATTTCAAAAAGATGACTATTTAGCTATCCTGTTTAATATTAAAATTAACCTCCATATCTCCAAGTCAGTGATAAAAATACAGTACACACCAATCTTAATTGTTGTATTGATATACACATAGTCTCTAGGAATTTGAAAATTTTGAGCAGCTTTTATTCCAAATGAACAATTATAACCTCTCCCACTTGAGAAATTTATTTCATATTATTCCTTGAAACAGAGGATTTGGGATCCCAATTATACAAATCCTTTGCCATTTGGCATGGTTCCTTTGTGACATTCAGGCCCTAAGAGATTGTTTAGAGACTTTGTTGACTGAATAATGCATAAACTGCCCCTCTCCCTAACACACACATACACACACACACCTGTCATAAATATATACTAGCACATAGGACCCGTGCCACTAAAACGTTACTTAAAAGATGATTTGGTAGAGTCATCTCCTCATAACATCACTGCTCTTTTTATAACCCTCAGACAAACATGGGAAATTATACTGCTTAAGTTACTTTTAATTTTCTCTAAAGACCTCTTTAAACAAACTAGGACCATAAAATTTAAAACAATTTAGTGTCAGATTATATGATCATTGTTAATGGAGCATACTCCTTGAGTTTATACTTACAATTATCACTGTCAAAATCGAACAGTGTTTTAATTTTATATTTTGTGAAAAAATAATTATTGATAAAGAGAATTCTTCTTTCTTAAATGCTGCAGAAATTTACATCTTCTTTTATTTTTATTGTATTAAACTTATAAGTTGGCTAAGGGTGATTATGACATGACTAATCTCTTCCCATCTTAATTTAAAAGAACCATTTATAAAATTTCTAACAGAGAATTCTTTGTTTTTTCATGTCAGATACTTCTGTATAATTTTTTATAGTTTTTCATTGCTATTATATTCCAAAAACATTTTAATTATTTAAATTTTTTTTTTTTTTTTTTTTTTGAGACAGGGTCTTGCTCTGTTGCCTGGGCTAGAGTGCCGTGGTGTCAGCCTAGCTCACAGCAACCTCAAACTCCTGGGCTCAAGCAATCCCTCTGCCTCAGCCTCCTGAGTAGCTAGGACAACAGGCATGTGCCACCATGCCCGGCTAATTTTTACTATATATTTTTAGTTGGTCAATTAATTTCTTTCTATCTTTAGTAGAGACAGGGTTCTTGCTCTTGCTCAGGCTGGTTTCGAACTCTTGACCTTGAGCGATCCACCCGCCTCAGCCTCCCAGAGTGCTAGTGTTACAGGCGTGAGCCACTGTGCCCAGCCTAATTATTTAAATTAGATATTTAATTTAGTTCTTTATCTGAAATTCATTTGACCAACTGTGTAACCTGAAAGAATTTTATTCAAATATTAGGTAAATTTTCTGCTATCACTTATTCTCTACTTTATTTGGGTTTTGATGTTCCCTGTATTATGTATGAACATATTCCACAATTTCCAACTATGGTTGTATTCAGGAATAACTAATTTGTCCCATCTATTCTGTTTATTTTTTGATCCAAGATTCTGCTGTTTTATTACTCAAGTATTATAATATGAATTAACATCGAAAAGACAGTTCTCCCACATTAAGTTTTTATTCAAAATTATGTGCTGACATTTTTTATAATTTTAGATGAATTTTAGATTCACCCTGTCATACTCTCAATTTTTAATAATGTTTGGGAGTTGTCCATTTAGCCATTTCTATACTAGCGGAGAAGAATATATGATTTGAATGATTTGAGTGAGCAATAGAATTGATGGACTAAAGTTGTAGTTCCTTTTTTTCCCTCTATTATCTCTTTGAAGTGGGCCCCAAAGTAATCAGCAAGAGATAAGAGAAGGACAAAGGGTAGAGTTTTGAGAATAGAAAAGAATTTTTATTAGTATTTGCACAAAGTAAAAAACAAACCACACCAAAAACACTGGGTTTGCTTTGAAGGCTGTGTTTGTTGAATTTACCAGGTAATGAGATTTCTTTGCCATAGTGTGCAGCAGATACATCTGGAGAAGATGGATATTTAGTTTCATGTTAGGTTAAAGTTTTTCAGGTAAGTGAGACAAGCATACATACAAAACAAAACAAAAAACTTGATCAGATAGTTTGGAATGTGGAAAAAAAATAAAAAAGAAAGTCATTTCAATCCATGAACTAGAACGCAATTTCCAGATTTGTGATATTCTTCCATTAATTTAAATATATTTTTCTTAATTTTCAAAAACAATTTTGTTTCCCTAAAGAGATATGGTAATTTCTTATTGTATTCTTCCTTATGTATTTTTATCTGTAAATAAAAATATTAGATTACTTAGTCATAGTGCAATCATGATGAATATCATAGGATATTTGAAACATACTAGATGACTTAGAATTTGCCCATATTGTCAAAGAAATGAGATTTTATACATAGATAAATAAACATATGCAATAAAATGATATTATTGTTTGTATTTCTTATTAATTTTTTTTCTCTGCATTCATTAGTTTGTCCTCTTCTAGGAGCAATATATTTTAAATCTACAACTGAAAAACCTATTTAATATATATTTGAAATATTGCTATAGCTTGTTCCCTGATTTTTTTATATTCCCTGTTTATTGATGAATTTCACTGACATGACTTTGGAGTTTGTTCTAACTGACTTTTTACTAGTGTTTTTTTCTTCATGTATGAGTCAGTGGAAATACAGACAAGAATAAATCAAAAAGTGTTTCTTTATATCTTAAGTATGTGGGCTGATGTATGTCTATTATGCAAGATAACTTTATTAAGAAGGATCACATATCCAAAAATGGAAATTGTGACTTGTGTTTTTATTCAATGTTTCTAGAACCAATGCCTGACGCAGTAAACAGCAATAGATAATATATAAGTTGATTATAAAATGTGATTATAAATAAGCAGGATAAGGTAGATAGAACAAATATACAAAAATAAGATAAAGTTTTTGATTATTATAATAACGTAACAACCTATTGTTTTTTATTTTAAGGATAAAAATTTAGTACTTCAACACGTCTATTATGCTGCTTTTCAACACAAGTAATTTCCAACCTTTACTCCTTTCTGGTTTCTCTGGTTTGGAAAATTATCATCTTCAGATCTCCATCTTCTTCTGTGCTTTATACCTAATTTCCATCATGGGCAACAGCACCATATTGGTAGTAATATGGGTGGAACAATCACTTCATGAGCCCATGTACCTCTTTCTTTCCTTGCTGGCAGTGAGTGACCTGGGCCTCTGTGCCACTACTTTGCCTACAGTGCTTAAGATATTCTGGTTCAACGCTCGCAAAATACACTTTGACGCATGCCTTGCCCAGATGTACTTTATCCACATCTTCTCCATGATGGAGTCAGGTATCCTACTGTCCATGGCTTTTGACCGCTACATAGCCATATCCAATCCTCTCAGATACACTGCTATTTTGAACCGTGCTACCGTTGTGAAAATTTCTGTAGGATTTGTGTTGAGGGCTATCATTGTCCTTATTCCAGCCCCTGTCCTCATTAAGCAACTCAAATTTTGTGAGGCCAATGTACTTTCCCACTCCTACTGCCTGCACCCAGATATTATTAAACTTTCCTGCTCTGATCACCGTATCAACAGCTTCTTAGGTCTCATTGTCATTATCATCACATTTGGGCTTGATTCTGTGCTCATCCTGCTCTCCTATGTGAAGATCCTTATGACAGTTCTGGGTATTGCCTCCCAGAAAGAACGAGTCAAGGCTCTCAACACCTGTGTTTCCCACATATGTGCTGTGCTGCTTGTCTACATTCCCATGTTGGGAGTGTCCATCATTCACCGCTTTGGGAAGCACGCCCCACCTGTGCTGCATGTCATCATGGGCTATGTGTACTTGTTGGTCCCTCCTACTCTCAACCCAGTTGTCTACTGCATCAAGACCCATGAGATACGCACCCACCTTTTGGGTATTTTCAAGAAAATGTCAAAAAATGTATATTAATTAGGATTTAAAATTTTTTAACAACAAAAGTGATATTTGAGTCAAGGAAAAATATCTTTGTGAATTCTGCAAACAAATGGTTCAAAAAACCTAGGGAAGTTTAAAAAATTTACTAAAAAGATTAATATCTAATACTATGTTACCTGTGCTATAAAATCAATAATTTTAAAAGTCAATATTCTTTACAGCTAAACAGGTTAGAATGAAACTAATACTTAAACATTTATTATATTGGACTAGTTTAAGTCAGTGTCCAAGCTAGGTGCAATGTACTTTCTTCTACATGTCTAGTTACAAATACAATTCCCCAAAAAATATTTATTAAAATATATGAAAGCCCAATGCTCAATAAATGTACAATGAAATTGAAATTCACATACGAAGATATATGGATCTCAGTCAAATACATATCATTCCTAGCCAGAATAATGGCTTTAAATGCCTTAAACTTTTTTGAAAGAGGAAATGAAAATATAATAACCAAATTTTCAAGACGTCACTTGTTATAAAAGGAGAAAACAAAGCCAGATAAAAGTAGATGGAATGAAATAATCAAATAATTTTAGAAAATAGTAACTTAGAAATCTGATAATATAGAATTGATAAATAAATATAAAAGCACATTTTTGGGAGATCATCAATATATTAGGCATATCAATAAATGACCAACAATGCAACTGTTTTTAAAATATAACTTCATAAGGCTCTGGCTGTTCTGTTTATTTCTATATTTTTAGTGCTTAAAAATAAAATATAGCTGGATATGATACCAGAAACACCACACACACACACACACACACACACACACACACGCAGTGAATCAATTGGACTTCATCAAAATTAAAATATTTGTGCATCAAACGACACTCAAGAGAGTGAAAAGACAAATAGCATTATTAGGCATCTACCCAAAAGAGCATAAGACATTCTATTATAAAGACATCTGCACCCGAATGTTTATGGCAGCACAATTCACTATTGCTAGGTCGTGGAAACAACCCAAGTGCCTGTCAGTTCATGAGTGGATTATTAAAATTTGGTATATGTTTACAATGGAATATTACTCAATTTTAAGAAATGACAGTGAGCTAGCACCACTTATATTATCCTGGATTAAGCTTAAGCGCATTATTCAAAGTGAGGTGACACAAGACTGGAAGAATGGACACCACATGTACTTGCCATCAAATTGGCACTGACTGATTAACACTATGGGGCTCAAATGGTGATGGTGTTCACTAGGGATTCAGGGGATGGGGGGTAGACCCACGTTTGAGCAATGTGGTGGGCACTGTGGAGGGGTGGGACATGCTTGAAATGTAGTTGGGGAGGGAATTAGGGTTCTCAATAGGGGGAAGGAAATCCTCTAAAACTGATTTATGTGATTAACTGTACATCTTGGTAAATTCACTGATAATCATTTAATTGTACACTTAAATGGAGAAAAGGCATGATATGTAAAGTATACTTCAATAAAGAAGGAAAAAAAAATAAAAAACAAATGGTCAGAACTGAAAGTGAAACTAAGGGGAGTGAAGTCTAACTTCTCAGTCTAACTTGTGGTCTCGTACGCCAGAAGTTAGACTGAGTGTAGTGATAAAAAGAACTCCACAAGCAGAGAAAGAAAGAGCCAACTAGAGTCCACATTTTAAGAGATCAGCAAGGTTCCTCTGATGAAGGTTTTTTAAAAATTTATTTCATGCAATTATCTAAAATAGGAGTCAGCAAACTACAGTCCATGTGTGAAATTAGCCTCCCACTCCTTTGTTGTAAATAAAGTTTTGTTGGGATGTAGATATGCTCATTCATTTAGGTATTGTCTATGACAGCTTTCATGCTACAGTGTCATGATTGAGACACTTCATAGACACTGTATGGCCAGCAGAACTTCAAATATTACTATCTGACCCTTTATAGAAAAGTTTTGTTTACCTCTGTTCTGAAAGGTATTTCACAAATCTAAATTTAGCATTTAAATGTAAAGAGATTGTTAGGTAGGGATGAGGGTAAGCAGGTGGCAGGGCAGGTGGTTAGATGAGCAGGTAGCAGGCAGGCAATAGAGGAATGTGGTCAAGGACCAAGGGCCGGGACCAATAAAAACTGAGGAAAGAATCCACAACAGCAAAAAGTTGAGGTCCCCCTAGTCACACCTGACAAAATAAAACCAGGCTTGATACATATCTGAGAGCTCTTTCTCGTTGGATCATGAGTGTCAGAAAACTTGAGGAGGTAAAACTACTTGAGAAAGAACAAAGTACAGAGAAGTCAATTGGACCAGGATCTTCATCTCGTAAGATAATTTACTCCAGAGGATGAACTTTGTTAACCATAGATTACATTTGGAAATACTCCAACTCCAAGAGCACTGTACTGCACCTTGATATGCAAAAGCTCAAAGTGATTGTGACGTAGTTTTCCTTTTACATATTTTATCTCATATTTCTGATTTGACATTTTCTACTGTCAAATAGGGCTTGTATTATTTTCCATAAATCTGTCCATTATTGAGGGCCCACTCTGTGCCAAAAATAATCCTAAATTTTTATATTCACAATAGGACTACTTGTTCTTCAGTATCTCCTTTCCCCTTTTCTCTCACAGAAATAGAACCCTTGATTTTTAGCTGGGCACATCATTGTCCAGAAAATAGACATTTCCCAGATATTCTTATGGCTGCAGTGCTGGATTGACTTGGATTCTGCTAATCAGATGCACTCATGAAAGATTTGTATGGTAGAAGTCATGCTTTCACTGCTTCTGAAGTTCTTCAGGTTTCTGTGTCCCCATCCCTGCCCTGGTTCAAGATTTGTTTATGACCATGGTAGTTTTCCAACAGCTATAGGAATGCCTGCATTGGTGGCCCAACTCTGTTGTATGGTTCTCAAAGCATTTTTTGAGTGTTTCTTTAGGCTTCCAGCTGATTCTCTAGAACAAACCCTGTGCTAAATCCCTTTCTGATTACTCCAGCTAAAATGGACGATTCTGTTCTCTGCAACTGACCTCTGAGCAATACAAAATTTAGAATTTAAAAGTGGGGTGCTGCCCTGAAAGATACTAATGTATGGTTCATTGGCTTAGCAGTCCAGGCAGCAGATGATGAGGACAGGTATAGCAGTCTGGAAAACTGGGGACTCTTGTTATTCAGTGGCAAAGTATTTGACAAATTATTGCCTAAAATGCCTTGGAAGAGAGATTACATGGTGATCATGTCTGTAGCTAGAGGCTAGATTGTTGGAAAAATTCAAAGTTGGTGTTGATTGGTTGCTTCTGCTACTTTCAGCAAAGATTTACAAGAGAGAGATGAACTTTCTAGATCTATCCAGGCTGCAAGGATAATGAAGGGAATATATATCTCTGCTAAGGAAAGGTAAGAATCTAAAATATTTGTGAATATAATAATTTGGTGGTTCACAGTGTTGAAAAAGTTAATCGTGTCTGCAATTCCACACTGAAGTAATAATAAGAGGTTGCTCTGAAGGAGCACTGTGATCCTCACTATTTACAAGTACCTCTCCAAAGCATTTTGGGTTAGACAGTGAGCACAGATCACATTAAGGGTGTTGCCCTACCATTCAAGTCCCTTGTTTTAGGGCATTATGAATACATATCTGTACTAGTTTGCTACGGCTGTCATACCAAAATACTTAAAACCTGGGTAGCTTAAACAACAGAAATGTATTATCTTCAGTTCTACAGGTTAGAAATGCAAGATCAAGGTGTCTGCAAGGTTAGCTCCTTCTGCAAGCTATGACAGAGAATTTGTTTCATGCCTCTCCCCTAGCTTTTGGTGAGTTTCTGGCAACCTTTGGTATTCCTTGACTTATAAATACATCACCCTGACCTCTGCCTTCATCTTCACCTGGCATTCTCCCTGTGTGCCATGCCTGTGTCCAGGTTTCACCTTTTTTATAAGGACACCAGTCATGTTGGGTTAGGGCTCCCCCTAATGACCTCATTTTAACTTGATTACCTCTTGATTACCCTGTCTCCAAATAAGGTCACATTCTAAGGTACTGGGAGGTAGGACTCAAACATATCTTTTTTGAGGGGACAAAATTCAACCCATAATGCCACCATTAGGTTGAAAAGAGAGGCTGTATAGAACATGAAAGCTAATAATTAAGACCAGATCTTCAGACTTAAATATATACAAAATGTCTAGATGAGTTCTTTGGGTATAATTCTCACATTGGAACTGACCAGAAGAAAGACTGGAAGCCTGTTATGTTTATGAGGAAATTATTTATCAAAGAAAGCATAATCCTGGCCTGCCCTAGCACTAATGCAGACTCAAGTACCCAGAAAAAAGCACTATGTGAAAATTTTGCAGCCCCACAGATGGTAGACTCCCCATTGCCCAATTCAGATGTGGCCCAGGGGGCTAATGGACAAGGAAGAACCTTCAAGAAGAAGCAGCCAGAAGTCATTGCGATGAGAGAGCAATTAGAGGAAGTTGGATGGGCTCAACCAGAAAATTACAGTACTCTACTGCCAAGGCAGGGGTCTCTGTAATTCCTGCCCAGCACAATACTTTTTCTGAAGGGAACCTTTTATTCTAGTTATCCTGTTCCTACTTCACTATTGAGTAGTGAGTGTGTGTGTGTGTGTGTGTTTTGGGCATGGAGGGATAACTCACCTATCTCTCCCTAGACCACCTGTTAACAAGTAGCCACATCTGGATCTTATGATGAGGATTTTGTGTCACTCAGAGATCCTGGCCTTTGAGCTGGATTCAGTCTCTTGATGGGACTTTGAAGTCATACCTCTTGGGCAGAATATGAATTGTTCTGTTTGAGAAAAATAGGCACTCAAAGATTTTGGGGATGAGAATGGGTTGTCTGTGGCAGAGATTGCTAGATGTCTTCCAATAACTGTTTTTCCTTTTTTTCTAATCTATACTAGCAAAATCCCTGATTTTTATCTGGACACAAGACCACTTCAAATAAAGACTGTATTTCTGAGCCTTCCATGTGGCTACAGTTCTTATTGCAGCTTAGTTTCTGCCAATCATATGCTCTTTTGAAATATTTGAAAGGTAAGAGGGAGGCAGAGGCAGAGGCAGAGTGCAGGTCTGGTTTGTGTGTGGCAGCTTCTTGATCAGGGAGGCTTTCCTGATCATCTTAGAGGCAAAGCAGTCCTAGAACTGGCAACAGTAGCAGCAGCTTCCCAAATGGGTAGGCAGCTTGCTGAACATAAAGGAGGCAGTACAGTAGTTCCCTTGGTGGCCGCCCAGTTTTATAGAGTTACTCTCACGTTTGTTTTTGAGAGATGAAACTATAACCTATTTCATCCGTCTTCCCTACTATTCTGTAGGACATTTAAGATCCTATAGAAAATTTCTTTTCTATTTAAACTGGCAGAAAGACTCTGCTTTCTGAAACTAGATATATCTAATACATGTTGAAATTATTATTCTCATTTTATGGATGAGGAAACTAAGGCTTAAGACAGTAGTGAGATGGTAAACTAGTTCTCTGGGGGAAAATGACCCCCCATTTGTCACACTTGTTCCATCTCTGGTAAACACCCCCACCATCACTGATTTCAAAGGTTTAATACCTTGTAGGCAAAACTCTTGAATATTGGCTCTTGCAAGCTGGCTCCTGCTCTAATACACCCCTGCTTAGAGAGTTTAAATAACTTTCCCATGGTCACCAAGCCAATAAATATTTAATATACAGATTGAAAGTAGAATGGTTTATTCTTCCTGAAAAAACATGATACTTTATCAAAAGAGTTTCTGACTGCCAACATAACACTAAGCAAAAATTTATAACACATGGTATGAATGCCTTCACTGTCTTCAGTTTAGAGAATTAGCTAATGAGTGTTGAGGCAGCAATGGGAAGGTTTTTAGTATCTTAAAAGCTTTATGTAAGATTTGGATGGTTATTCATTGCCAATATTATTACATGCACATGACAGAAAAGGAATTTAAACAGCTTGAGACTATAAAAGTTGCAGATGGGACTTAAGGAGTGTGAGAAATAATCCATAAATTAATAAATTTAAAATCAGTGCTTTTTGACTTCTGCCATGGTTTGAACAGGTTCCTCTAAAATTCAGATGTTATGAATGGATGCTATTAAGAGTTGGAGGCTTTGAGAGGTAATTAGGTCATGAGGGCTCCTACCCTCATGAATGGGATTAAATGCTCATATAAAAAGGGTCTGACAGAGGGAGTTTGTCCTTTTTGTCCTTCTGTACCCATTGCATGAGAGGACACAGTGTTCCTCCCCTCTGAAGGATGCAGAATCAAGGAACCATCTTGCACACAGAGGGAAGCCCTCACCAGACAATGAAACCTGCAGCAACTTGATCTTGAATATCTTATCTTCTAGAACTGTTAGAGAATAAATTTCTGTTCTTTATAAATTACCCAGTCTCAAGTATTCTTGTATAGCAGCACAAATGGAACTAAGGCAACTTCTGTGGAACTGAGTTTATGGTTGAGGTAATTATGCAGCTGACCTCTTAGAAAGTTCCTGAAGACCACAAGGAGAATGGAAACTGGGCTTTCCTCAACCATTATTATGTAGGGTAGTCACAATATCATTTTCTAACATTGGAGGAGAGATAAAGATGCTGACAGTGTGTCTCCAGTTTTCTTGGAGTTTGTGAGGAAATTTGGTGGTTGGCCTCCTAAGTTGGGCTTGACCATTTAATTGAGCCTCCTGAGAACACTGAAGCCAGGCACCTCGCTGTGGCTGTGATGACCTGCTCCACGCAAAGCTTATAGGTCAATGCTCAGAAGAGACCTTAAAAATGAGATGGCAGATTTTACTTTTAGAATTTTGAGCAAACAGCTTGCTGCCAAAATAAGAGATAAATTATGAAAATACATATAATGATGAACATTTCATAGGTCTTATCATTGAAAAATTGTAAGTTGAGAGTGGTAGGAAAGAGAACTACAAAAAGAAGAAAATAAGTGGAGAAAGATACGAGTGGAAGGTGTAGTGGAAGGTTTAGACGCAGGCCTTCTCCCCTCATCAAACACACCCGACAAGCTCCTGACATACTCTGGCACTTGCTCTCGAGACACGGCAGGAATGGATTTGTCCTGTCAGGGATCTGTTGGCAGGAAGACATGGTGAATTCTCTTTCCCTAAGTCAAGGGATTAAATATGTTTTGCTTTTAAATATTATAAGACAATGATAAAGAAAAGTGTAATAAGATTAGAGAAAATTCTCAAATTTGCTCTGTCATATGATAAATGTATAATTCAATAGGACAAACTTTTTGAGATGAAGAGAATTACTTATAAAATAATGTGTTATATAAATCATATTCTTCCTTAGATATAATTCTCTAGAAAATATTTCCCCTGGTTTCCTTCCATCATCTATGAAGAAACCCTTCTGAGTAGTTAGATAACATTACTGCCTAACAAGTGCAAATTCTGAGAAAATAGATATTAAAGACACATGTGAAGACACAATTTTATCTAAAAATGCTACTGCTTTAAAGATAGAGATTGATTTTCATTCCCACAAAATCAGTTGCTAAGTGTCATAAATTCTTTCATTTTAACATTTTTTCTGTCCATCCTGACATCTCCATTCATCTGCCACAACTGCAGCCTCATGTTTGAAGTGTTATATTAGAATCCTCATGGTATGGAAGAGATTTCCCTAATTCCAGTCCTTCCCAAATCTATCCTCTACAGTAGTTCCTAATTTTCCTAAATCACTGTCTTCCTGAAGCCATGTGATTTATTAAAGCATTACAGAAATTTGCCCCAAATTAGAAAGAGCCAAGATGTACAACAATAAAGAATTATTAAAATAATTTGGTATACCAATAAAGTGGAATACTATATAGTCATTAAAAACATGTTATAGAAAAAAAATTAATCTGAAGAAAATAGTTGTGCATTATTAAATATAAACATGAAACAAGCTACGTAACAATATATAAAAATTATATAAAAGGAGATAAATATTCTTTGATTTAAAACTTTTGTCTCTGGTACTTTAAGATAATAATAAAGAATGGGTATAAAGATTGCAAATTCATCTTCATCCAAGAATTGTTTGTAATAGCTTAAAAATTAGAAACACCTTACAAATCCAAAGATATGAAATTAAATTTTTGTTTCCAATCGAGATAGAATAGCAAAAGACATACAAAGTGTGTCTTCTGACCACAGTAGGATTAAATTAGAAATCAGTAAAAGAAAGTTATCTGGACAAACTCTATTTAGAAATTAAATTACTTCTAAGTAACCTATGGGTCAAAAAAGAAATCAAAAGAAAAATTAGGATTTTTTAACTGAATGAAAATATAGACAGCACATAAAAATGTATGGTATAAAGCTAAAGCAGTAATTAGAGGAGATTTTATTTTTTTTTGCCCTAAACATCTCAATTAAATAGGAAGAAAGGTTTTGAGTCAGTGATATCAACTTCCACCTTAAGAAACAAGAAATATTTCAAATTCCCTAAAAGATACAAACTACCAAATTAATTCAAGAAGAAATAGATTGCCTGCAAAATAGTACCTCTATTAAAGAAATTTAATTTAGAGTTTTAAACTTTCCCACACAAAAAAATTCCATTTTCTCTGGTGAATTCTACCAAACTTTTAGAGAAGAAATAATATCATTTCAACACAAACTCTTCCAGAAAATTGAAGTCTTCCCAACTCATTCCATTAGGCCAGCATTACCATGACATTAAAGCCAGAAAAAATATCATAAGAAAACTACAGAACAATATTCCTCATGAATGTAGAGACAACAATTCTTATCAACTAACAACAAATCTAACAATTTATTAAAAGGATAATATGTCATGGCCAAGTGGGGTTTATCTCAGGAATTCAAGGTTAGTTTAACATTTGAAAACCAATATAATTCACCATGTTAACAGTCCAAACATGTTAACAGTCCAAAAAAGAAAAACAATATGATCATCTCAGTAGACAAAGAAAAAGGATTTAATGAATATCTAACATCTGATCCCAATAAAAACACTCAGCAAACTAGGAATAGAAGGAACATCCTCAACCTAATAAAGGTTGAGTATGAAAACCGTACTGCTCACATCATACTTAATAATGAAAGATGAAATGCTTTCCCCTAAGATGAGGGATCAGGCAAGAATGTTTACTCTCAACCCTTCTATTCAACATTGTACTGGGTGTTTTAGCCGGTCCAGCCACTCAAGAAAAAGAATAAAATACATCCAGATTCGAAATTAGGAAGTAAAATTGTCTTTATTCACGATAAAATGATTATCGATGTAGAAAACCCTAGGGAATTACAAGTACTTACTGTATCTAATAAGTAAGTTTAACAATATTGGAAGATGCAAGATCAATATAAAAAATCAATTGTATTTCTATATGCTAGTCACATACAATTGGAAAGTAAAATCAACATAACAATATAATTTTTGATAGCATAAAAATATAAACTACTTAGAGATAAATATGAGAAAAAATGTGCATGACCTGTACACCGAAAACTAAAAAAACGTGTTGAGAGAAATTAAAATCCTAAATAAATAGAAATAAATGCCATGTTTATGGATAAAGTATCAATTTGATCTATAGAGATAATACAATCCCAATTAAAATCTCAGCAGGCTCATTTATAGATGTTATCAGCTAATTCTAAACTTCACATGGAAATATAAAGGACATAGACTAGCCAAAAAACTTTGAAAATTAAGAACAAAGTTATATAACTTTTACTATCTCACTTCAAGTCTTGGTATAAAGATACATTGATCAAGACTATGACGTTGGAATCAAGATAGACAAATAGGCCAATAAAACAGAATAGAGAGTCCAACAATAGACCCATCAATGGCTAATTGACTTTCAATAAAAACACAAAGGTAATTTATAAATTTTCAGTTGGGTAAATTGTTTTGTATACAATGTTGCCATTAAATTTTACAATAAAAATGCACATGTCGATATATCAAGAATTTCATAATATATTAAGAGAAAACTTTAGGGTCTAAAACAGTTTGTAAATTATTCTATTTTTTTAATGGGATCTATTTTTTTTCAAAAAGATACACACATACACACACAATAAAATGGTTGTTAATCTTAGGAGTTTGGAATTGTTTATTGTTTAGTTTTGCTTTAGTATTTATGTCTCTATTTTTTATTTATAACAGACATGCACTATAATAAAATAGAACACCAAAACATTAAAATACTATATAATGATTACATAAAGTGTAATAAGATTATTTCGGGGGAAAATGTATGTTGGTAGTATAAAGACTGAAAGATATATTCCAAATATTAACAAAGAGCAGTAGAGTTACAGGTAGTCTTTTAGCTTTGTCTCTTTCTTAGTTTCCAAATATTCCACATTGGGCATGCCTTGGTCTTGAAAACTTATACTAGCAATAAATATTATTTTTTAAGCTCTCAGTAGTTCTCCATAACCTTTTGGCTAAAGATCTAACTTCTTAATCTAACGTCAAGAACCTACATGAATAATATGGCCCAAACTGACTTTTCTGATTTTCCTCTCTTTGCCGGTGGCCATTCTCAACTTCATCTGCATCTCTCTGTACACTCACCCACATGCCTCATCATCATCCACGGCATTGCTTCCTCCAGTGATCCTGCCGCCCCGTTGCACTGGGGCCATGCCTACCCCATCTGTGCCCGTCCATTTCATGCCAACTTTCAAAGTCAAGTTCCTGTTGCCTGAAATATCTCTGAGAAATGCCTTTATCAAGTTCTAGCTCTACATTTCTAGGGCAGTTCTGTCCTTCCCACATGTTTGAGACCCATCCACATACGAGTTAAAGTATTAGCAAGCTTTAAATGGTGGAGAGTCCTTTTGATTTCACTGTCCCAAGTGTACCTGACGTACATATTTTTCCTATGCTAAAAAATCTTATGGTTCTGGAGCTATAATGTTGCGCTTTTAATCTTGGCTTTATTAGTTGACAGCTGGTTGACCTTGGGGCAAATAATTTCACTTCTCAGTATCTCAGTTTTCTCTTTTAAGAATTGGGTATGAGAGAATTTATCTTGTAGAGTCGTTTGGGGATTGAATGAGTAGTACTGAGAAGCATTCAGAATATGGTCTGCCACTTAGTAAGCACTCCAGTGATGTTAGCTCTTCTAATGTAATGACTGTTATCATCATCACACCCTCAGAACCAAGTCTTAAGTGAAATGTGTCCATTTGGAGAACACAGAAGTTTAAAGGCTCTTTAGGAAGCATTCTGAAATGACTCTACATTAAGCTTCCTGAATGTTCAGTCTCCTTAGTTAATCTAAGATTTCTCATCCGTTATTTATCTCAAAGCAGTATTTAGACAGCAAATAAAGTTAGAATTTAGAGCTAATGTTTTGAGAGAAAATAAAATTTCCAACTGCAAAGCCCAATTTCAGCCACTAGGTGGCTATAAAACACTAGCTATGTTTTTTTTTAAAGTCAACTACAAGACATTTTTACAACTTAAAGAAATGTTCAATCTTGCACATTTACTTGCGTAATTTCTATTTTCTGCCTCATCTAATAGGGAGGCAGGAGAGAAAGGGAACTTGGAGTCACAACTCTTCCTCTTGGAGCCCAGGGGGATTGTCAGAGGAGACAGGCAGTGATGTGAAGGACCTCCAAGGTCAGAATGCACACCCAGAGTCACTGCTTACCCAACAGGTGCATTCTACATGTGGGAATCTTGGTCTTTCCACCACATTGCTAGCTAACAATAGATAACACCAGCCTCCCTCAGCTAACTGCTCTGTGCGACAGGCAATGCTATGGACTGACATGACTGGGGTACAGGCAGCAGCAGAAACACGGAGGCAGAAGAGAGGTTGGATGCTGGGGAGGTTATCAGCGACTCATCTAGCAGCCTATGCAAGTTTAAGGGTACACCTGACTGCCTAGGGGGTAGTGCTCTAAAATATAAATACAAAATTTTGTAGTCTCTGTATCTGCAGGTGCTAAACATTTGTGTTTGAAATACAGGGTTGTCCACTGTTGATCAATGGGATATGTACAGAACATTGAGTTATTTCTGAGCTTGCAAATATTTTCCCCTATGATTAGTCCACCTGTGCTTGCTAATTGGTTCTCATGGAAGTTAGGCTCCTATTCTCCCACAGAGACTGGGAGACAGGGCTCTGTCTCCCTTGATGACTACATTTCAAAGGAATGGCTCCACAGTCCTTGAGAAAGACAGTCCTGAGCTGTAGAACTGGCAAGAGACTTTTAAAAAGATCTATATCTCAAAGAGGGCAGAAAAAGAATTTGCAGTAACAAGTTTTCTAAAGTAAATGCTCTAGGAAAGGGCAGTCAAGGGCCTAAAAGGAGAAAGCAGCCTGTGTAAAATTTGGTCAAGCTGAGGGGAATATTCAAGCCATCTTGGTCAGTATTTATCTTTAGATTCCATCTTTGGTCACAGAAAATGTGATACATTTTCTGATTCTCTTTTTTCCCCCCATGCCCAATTTTTTAACTGCAGCATCTATAGAAATTCTAATTTTTGTTCATATGTTCACCACCAATGTATGAAACTAAACTGCGAGTATTGATTTGTATGTTTAAGACATTTGAGGCAAGGACAATGTCTTATTCTATTGCTTAGGACTCTGATGATCACATGGTTGGGAATGCAGAATAAATATTTGTTAAACTGAACTAAATCTTAACAACTCATAAGCTATTTTGACTACTCTCACCGACTGGACCTTTGCATCAAACTGGCCAACTGCATCAATCAATGTGTTTACTTTCCCCCACCCATCCACCACATATAACTTGTTTTTCTATTTGTTTGCTTTGTTTTTTGTTAATTTAAATAGCTTACACGTGTTCTTAATTTAAGTGCTTAGAGTTCTAATATGATACACTAATATTCAGTTTAAGCCAAGTGCAAAGACTGGGCAATTTTTTACAAAACTTTTGCACTTTTGGCAGTAAAATTTTCTACTTTCTCTTTTAGGACCACTCATGAATGGTAAGAACAAAGAAGAACCTTCATGGGTGCTTTGATCATAGCTCCTGGAAAAGGAATTGGAGTAATAAAAGGACTCCCACTGCTCATCAGCAAAATCTTGACTGCTCTTCAAATAGTTCCATCATTCATTCTATACAGGCAGAGCCTTTGCCTTCACACAGTGAAGGGAATCCTTGAAGACATGATTTGCATTGATTTCAAATTCCCTCCTAAAATTACTCTCTAACTGGAGGAAATATTGTTTTGGTCTGAGTTATTCTGAACTAGTATTTGTTTTGATTAAATCCACTAGGTATTTTCTAGTTAGCTTTTAGCAATAATCTTATTTAGCCATCCAGGTGGCTGAAAATACCATGCCAACATCCTTTTCCTTATTGTGTTGTTGACTAGAGACACAGCCTACCTATTACCTTGAATTTTAAGAGGCTAACACACACACACACACACAATACACACAAAATGTGAAATATAGTGTAGTTGATGTTTTATATGAGCCAAATGTTTTATTCTATTCCTTAGATTAATTCAGACAATTGTGAACCAACAGTTATCTCTGTTGGTCACTAGAGTAGTATTTTGTACACAGTACGAGTAGTTTACTCTGTGGATCTCATTCACATTGAAGAATTAATAGTATGTTGCTAAAAATTCTTAGTGGCCAATTCTCAAAAAGCTAATTTTGTCCAGACCACCAGGTGACAAAGAAATAGCATCATGTACATGCCTAATGATGAAGTACCTCTAAATTCATTTTGCTCTGGCTAGAGCATAAGAGTTTATTTCTAAGTACAAATAGGGTAGATTTGTCAAAATGAATCCTATTTTTTTCCTGAGCCACTGTTTTACGTATATCACTCCCCCACATCCTTCTATTCTTCCACTGCCTCATTTCTCTCAATTACAGTGTATTTTAATATAATTATCTGATTTGTTCACATGGGGATTGATGCAATATGTCTGCTAGGTTGAAAATCAGTTGCATGAGAAAAATACATGAGAAGATAGACTCTCAAGGGAATAATATGTAAGAATTTTTTTTAAGACTGTTTAAGTAGTCTGTGATTGAGTCTTGTCTGTGTGAGGCTGGTTATTTGTATTAGTTTTTAAAATGTTTCCTTCTAAACATCTTTGGTATAAGGAATAAAAGTGAGTACACATTTAGATGCTTGAAAAAAAATCCCTGTTCTTTTGTAGCTGACAACTTACTAATTTGGTGTGACATTGGGTTCTGAGGCTGGGGAAGCGTTGCTGTTAATATACTCTACTACGTCCAGTTCACAGTGTTTAATTTCTTTGGTGTACTTAAAGTTTCAGATTTTTGTTTATAGACCTAGAGGTTTGGAATAATGTTATTAATAAATTGTATCTCTAGTTCCTTCATGAGAAAGGTCATGTCTCTATAAGGCCATTGAATCAATTATTGAATTAGCTTTGAATAAATTCAATTCAGTTAAGGTAGCTCAAACTGCTGCAATTAACCATTTCACAATCTGTGTATCTGCTGTAAAGGAGAAAAGAATAGTCTAACAAAGAGAGTCATAATGCTCCGGTTTTTCTCAAGAAGTTCATAGTATGCACATGGAAATCATTAAATAAAAGACAAAATTTACATTTAGTATCAATACTAAAAGATGTGTCTTACAATAAAATAACTTCCATGAAAACAAAGCCCTTACCTACAGATCAGAGAGCTAGGCTGTCTAAGAGATGTCAGTTTTCTTTAAGTCTGATTCTAGACAGATACATGATCGAATCACTCCCTTTCCTAGCATTGCTAGCTTGGAAAGTTATTTCAGGTCATTTGACCTTCATATTCATCAGTGTTCTCATCTATGAGGTGACGCTAAAACCACCTGCCTCATAAGGTTGATGAGAGAATTAAATAAGACATTATATGAAGCCCTAAGAAAAACTGTTGGTGCATATTAAATTCTCAGTAAATAGTAGCCATTAATTTTGTAATTAATTAGGGGAGGAAAGGGAGAAGATAGGTGAAATGTCACTTACTGGAGAAATATGGGAATCAGGAGATCAAGAAAGTTTCAGTGGTTCCCTTAGCTCTCAAGTTGGCTGTGGGTAACATTTCCTCTTTCTTCTCCACACATTTCCCTTGTCTTTTCTCTTCAATAAACCCACAAGGACGTTCCGACCTCCAAACTACACTCTTATTTTCTTATTAACCACTGATCTTCAGGACCCAGCCTATCTTCCTCTCCTCTTGGAAGCTGCTACTACTACACTGTCCCTGGATGTCTTGTTTCTTCCAATCTGCTACAATGGGGTATGTCCTCCACACCTCCTTTCTTCATTTCTGACCTGAAAAGTATGGGACACTTACAGTGGTATAGATGCATAAGGGAAGATAGCATATATGAAAAAACAAAGGTAGGTTATTGTGGATTTCACTAGAAAACAAGGGCAAGGGACGAAGCTAGAGGAGAGAGAAGGTGTCAGATCATGACAAGCTTCGGAGGCTCTACCGAGAAGCTGGATTTTATCCCAAGGGCAAGTGTGAGCCAATGAGGTATAATTTAAGTCAGGAGGGACCTGATCACATTTTCACTTCATAATGAGAACTCAGGCTATAGCATGGAGAATGGGTTGGGAGTCCAGATCATTTAGGAGAAAGGATAAGACCCTCTACAAAAGTTGTGGTAGTAAGGATGGATAAAAGAGATCAATGTGAGGAGATATTAAGGAGGAAGATTTACCAGGACATAATGGCTTAAAGAAGTGGAGAATGCAGAATAAAGGGAGTCAAAGTTTCTGACTTGGAAGCCTAAGTGAATGACAGGTATAACAAGAGAAGTCAGTTGTGGAGAAAGAGATTAAGTTCACCTTGAGGTGTCTGTGCAATATTCAATTGAAGTGGCGAAGCTATCCAGTGGGCAGCTAGTTATATAGGTCTAGATCTCAACTGAAAGCTGTGAACTACAGATAGGGATGTAGAAATTATTAGCACATGGAAATACCCAGGGGTAATGTGTGAAGGGAACAGTAAGAGGTAGAAAAGGGGATCCTGGGAAGCATCAACATTAAAGGGAAAGACAGAGGCAAAGCAAGAGGGAGAGCCAGAAACCAAGAGAGCAGTGTTCTCAAGCCAAGGGATGAGATGGTTTTAGGAAAGAAGGAGTGGTCATGCACGTTGAAAGTGATGGCTTTCATTTTGTCAAGGAATGTAAACAGCTGTGGAAAATTATCAAAGATCACAGAATAGGATATTGTAGAAACTCATCTGTTTAACATGTGATTCAATTCATTGCATACTCATTGAACCACTCCTCTGTTTCTAACAATGTGGTGGAGAAGAATATAATTTAGATACAGCTTCAGTGCTCAAAAAGCTCAAGGTCTTAAGTAGTTCCTGAAGGCAAATATTTTTAAAAAGTGACTAGCAAAATAATTTACCTAAGAAAATTCAGATATTGTATGGTGAATTCTTCAATTTTCATTTGTGTATTTATGTTTCTTTAGATAGAGGCCTTACTTCTGCTATGTCAAAAATATGACCAAAGATTAGAAAGATTAATTAAATAATTATCAATATCAAATTAAAAATAGAACAATTGTTTTAGAGTCATATAGACACAGTCATGATATATTACTATTTTGGATTATACTACAGTTTGATTTGCAGTTTCATAATATAGTAGAAGATCTTATAAACATTTATGTGCTTCTTAATTATGTTTATTACAAATTTATATGTCATTGTTTTAATTTCTAAAGGGACTTTGAGAAAAATTTTTAAAGCCAACAGTCTGTTTCTACAGGGCCTATTCCTATAGTATCTACATTTATCACATTCCTACATTTTACATTGAAGAGCATTCAAATAACAATTAATGAACCTCATTATTAACTCAGTTACCTCTGAAGAAACTGATGAGAACATTTATTAATTATTAATAAAGTGAGGGAAGAATGTGGAATTAGGAATCAGAAAACTGGGTTTTCACTCTCAGTCACTTATTATTTGGGTAACTTTGGAAAAGTCACTCAACTGTTTTGAGCTTAAGTGTTCTTATCTGTAAAATGTTAATAACAGCAGGATTGTTGTGAGGCTGTAATAAGGTGTAAAAAGCACTATATCAAATATGTATGGGGAGTTGCTTTACAAACTATAAATTTCTGTATATTTATCAAATTGTTATTATTTCATTAAGTGAAAGTTTAAAGTGAAAAAAATTGCAAATATGAACTCCCATTTGAGGCTTGCTGATAGCAGCTTATTTACAACAGTTTCAATGGTGTCTGGATCCTTTGCCAAGTTGTAGGCATAACACCAAATAAGCAATCCCTTTCAGTAGTAAATGGAATAGAAAAAGTCAATTAGGGTGTTTTGCTGATCTTAATGACTAGATGTCACTGCTTGGCACTTGATATTCATGATACAGAAAATAAATTAATTGATATCCAAATAAACCAATTATAGAACTGAGGTCTGGGAATCTTTTAAAATCATGTCATATATAGGAATATATGGATATATGTGCTATATATAAGAATATATGTCCTAGCTTGAAGCTATAGGGCTTACATCAATTTTCATCAATATTTTTATCAGTGCTTTTGATGGAAGAAAGGAAGAAATGAAGAAAGAAAGATTTGGATAAGAGATTAATGCTTTGAATAATATGGGCAACATGTTTAGCAGAAAATCATTGAATTCTATTATAAATTGAATGAGTTGTAAGTAATCTTAGATGTTGTATATTCATGCCCTCCACAAAATTCCTTCAATCAATAGTTTTTCTGCTTCTGCTTGCACACATAATTGGAGAGTAAATATTCTACAAAATAATCCATTTCTTTTTTTAAAAAGATAATTTTTCTCTTCCATTTTTGAATGCAATTAATTTGAGAAAATTCTTCTTTACATTGAGCTGAAATTTCAACTTAATGATTACTTAAATCCTTAAACATTTATAGGGATAGACAATGTTTCTATGGGTCAAGAACATCATTCATTCTTTGAACACTCATTGCTAGTTACAAGCTGACAGTCACACAAGTAGATCCCACTCAGAAGCCAAGCTACAGAAAAGTTTGAGATACATGCAACTCAGTTGTAATTGTTTTCTTCCAACACCATACCCCTGCTTTGTAGGGAAGATTCTTTTCTTACAAAAAAACTAAATTACTTCTCCTGAAATACTTCCCTGAATTGATTTTGCAATTGAGTCATTATCACATTTTCCTGTTACTTCTGCAAACCAAATATTGAGGTAATATAGGCATAGTCACAGGGTAGCAGGCAAATAAAATAATTCCTGTCCCTTAACTTAGAGATTTTCTCTGGCTCTATACATACATAATAAAGAGCAAAATGGACAAACGTATGATAACTTTTATTTCTCTTTTAAATAGATTAGTGAAGGCAATGAGTGATGAGTTTGGCACAGTTCTGAAAAAACACATGATGTATAAACGAAGAAACATCCTTCTCTACCTCTCTGTGTCTGCCTCTCTCTTTCCTTTTTAAGGTTCTCAATATCATGCCATGGCTCTGCCATCAAAATAGTTTCCAGATCCTCCTGAAAGGAAATAAAGCCAAATATTTTTGGGGCAGGTCAGGGGTTGGGATGGTTTATTTCAAAATATTAAGGGGTTACAAATGTTTTTGTTATTTGGATACCATTTATAATGCTTAAGTCGGGGCTTTTAGTGTGCCTATCACCCAAATAGTGTTCATCGTACCCAGTAGGTAAGTTTTTACCCCTCTTTTCCTTCCCATCCCTGTTCTTGATTTCCAATGACCTTTACATCTCTTTGTGCCAGTGTGTCCCCATTGATTAGCTCCCAATTATTAGATGACATATGTGGTGTTTGTTTTTCCATTCTTGAGATACACTTCGCTTAGAATAATGGTCTCTGGTTCCATCCAGCTTGCTGCAAAAGACATTATTTCATTCTTTTTTATGACTGAGTAGTAGTCCATGGTGTGTGTGTGTGTGTGTGTGTGTATCTACACACATCACATTTTGTTAATCCATTAATGAATTGATGAACACTTAGGTTGATTACACATCTTTGGGATTATGAATTGTGCTGCAATAGACATTCTGGTATAGAAGTCTTTTTGATAAAATGACTTCTTTTCCTTTTGGTAGATACCCAGTAGTGGGATTGCTGGATAGAATGGTAAATCTACATTTATTTCTTTGAGAAATCTCCATACTGTTTTCCATAATTATTGTACTAATTTGCAGTCCCACCAACAGGGTAAAAATGTTCCTTTCTCTTTGCATTCATACAAGCATCTATTGGTTTTTGGCTTTTTAATAATGGCCATTCTGACAGGGGTGTGGTGATATCTCATTGTGATTTTAATTTGCATTTTCCTGATGATTAGTGATGTTGAGCATTTTTTCATATATGTATTGGCCATTTGTCTATCTTCTTTTGAAAAGCTTCTGTTCATGTCTTTTGCCCACTTTTTAATGGGGTTGTGTTTCTTTTTTCTTGCTGATTTGTTGGAGTTCTTTGTAGATTGTGAATATTAGCCCTTTCTCAGATATGTAGCTTGCAAATATTTTCTCCCATTCTGTTGGTTGTCTATTAACTCTGGTGATTATTTCCTTTGCTGTGCAGAAGCTTTTAAGTTAATCAACTCCATTTATTTGTTTTTGTTGTTGCTGTATTTACCTTTGGGGTCTTAGTCATAAGATCTTTGCCTAGGCCGATGTCTAGAAAAGTTTTTCCTACATTTTCTTCTAGAATTTTTATGGAGAAAGCCAAACCTTGTTAGCAGAGCAGAGGGAAATTATTCCTTGAAATTCTGGGAACAAATCTCTGAGATCAGAGTGACAGATAGATACAAAACACTAGTATGCTCTTATACCTTGCTACATACAGTATCTCTTGAGCATTTCCTCTCGGCCTCTTGACTTGGGGGTCACGCATACATTGCTACATTCATGACCTCCAGAAAAATGCCCATTCACCATTCTTTGGAGTCTCCCTCAATGTTCTCCGTGACAATGTCCAAGAAGGACTGTCTGTCATGCATCCAAACCAAATTGTAAGCTCTGAGGGCAGTCCTCGAATGCCTAGCGCAGTGCCAGAAACATGATAGAAGCTCAAAGAACATTTGCAAAATAAATGATTCAATGATTGAGTGAGTGAATACAATGCCACCCTTACCAAGCCTTCCTTGAATGGCTTTCCCATTTTTTCTATTCCTTTTGTGGACTCTATATATGTGTGTGCTTTTTCCCCCATTGCAAATTATCTTAAACACTTACTGAAAAGGGGTAACGGTCAATGTGAGGCTTTCACCTACCAAGACATACAGATCACCATTGTCATGGGTCTTGTTTTGCATCCTTCACAAGCTTTCATTCATCCATTCATTCTACATCTTGTGTGATACAGCTCCTCAATACCATGCCATGTATCAGATGCCAGGAGCACAGTCTCTCCCACCGATGACATTACCATTGTTGGTGTTACTGAATGAGAGGAACTGCTTAGCCAGGAGACATCCCTAACCTTTGACCAAATACATTCATAAAGCAGGACCCAAACCTGAAAGGAAATTCTGGCCATTATTGAGCCTCAAAACAGCCTTATGGAAGATTTCAGTGGTACCATTTAAAAGGGTCCAGGAAAACCATTTCACCCCAAAATGTCTCTCACATAGATGTGAGAATATATATACATTATATATGTGTCATTTAGAATCATACATACATCACATCTTCACACATTACATAAAATTCCCACTCACTGATCTTTTTTTTTTTTTAGTTTTTGGATTTCTTTCTCTTAAAATACAAATATCCTTCAGAGAGATGGCAATCAAAATCCCTTATTCTTAACTGTGGATGAATTTACCAATCAGATCTCTTCCCTTAAAAAGGACACAATGACAATTCCAGAAATGTTCTGGTGGCACAAAATGATCAAGAAGGGGCTCTATAAAATGGCCTCCTGAAGGACTACTCGCTTACATGGTTCCTTTCCTGGTGCCCAACATAAATTCATAAGCCACCATCTTTCCCCATCCCAATTAAACTCTAACTTTTTAAGTAGAAAAAGATCATGGGAAAATAGCCTTATGAGCAGGAACACAGGAGAAATACACAGACAGAGCCAGTAAATTAAGTTTTCCATTGGGTTTCTACATATTCCAAACAAACAAAGAAGTTCTGTCTTTGAATGCAGATAAGTTCTCAGTTAAGAACAGTTGGGCTGTCTGTAAGTGGCTGGACACAGACTATATTCTACCTCAGATCAATAAAACATGATCTTGGAGTTTGTAGGCCATCCCCTCCAGGCCTGTTAAGCCAACAATGAGTCTGAATTTAGACCAATCTGAACTGACCTGAGCTCACCATAACTAATATTAGTTCTAAGCAAATAGTGTTAGAATTTTTGCTCAGAACCTAAAACAGCTTTCCCACCTCTTTCCTCACAGTCCAAATAGTAAGACTTCTTTCCTTCTCCCTTATCTTATTCTCCTTCTCCCCAAATTTGACATCTTGAAACCTCAACCCAAATTCTTAAAACCAGCAGCAGGAATTTTATGTCCAATGAGTCATATCCTTCTTTCTTTCTATCTTTTATTGTCTACATCTAAAGTGTTCAACATAATGTTTTGATATACATATACACAGTGTAGTGATTACTGCATTCAAGGAAATTAACATAGCCATCTCCTCACATAGTTACCTTTCATTTTTTGCATGTGGTAAGAGCACCTGAAATCTACTCTCTCAGCAAATTTTTAGTATACAACACAATAGTATTAATGATAGCCCTCGTGTTGTACATTAGATAGTAGACTTATTCATCTACATAGTGGCAACTTTGTACCATTTGACCTGTATCTCCCCTCCTCCCTGGGCCTCCCTCCTGATAACCACCTTCCTACTCTTTATTTCTATGTATTCAACTTTTTTTAGATTCCACATATAAATGAGATCATACAGTATTTTCCTATGTCTGGCTAATTTCATTTAGCATAAAGTCATACCTTTCTTAAATGTGGACTTCTCATTTAGAGATGACTCTGACATTGTTTGACAGATGAAAAATGAAATTCATGGTATTGGGATAGAGAATTAGCGTGGTTAGACTACAATATGTGTAGGATTTTTCAAACAATGGCATAGTTGCTTACATAGCAGCATACATTACAGAAATCTCTACAACTTGGACAATGCTTTTTATTGTCCCTAAAACACAGTGCTCTAAAAATTTAGGAAGAAGATGTTGTATTTGTTTGTAGGCCATGCTACCAGAAGACCATCTGACAAATGAGAAAGTTTTCCCAACCAGTCAGGAAAAATTCTCCGCTTTCAGAGGCCTGCGGAGAACCATTCAAGAGCAAAGGGAAGAAAATGAAGCACTGACTTCTGGAGACGGGGAGGAGCAGTTTTGCCACAAACTAGCTATGTGACTCTATGCCTCAATCTCTTCATCTGTAAGGTTGGTAACAAGGGATCTTTAAAGTGTCCCACAGCTTTAAAAATCCATCACTTACTAACTCTCTTATTTGAATAATATTAACTAAGTTTGAAAAAATATAATGTATTTTCAATATTTCAAGTTATGATAGAATTTTTAAGAAATTTTTAGATTTTTAGTGTCACAGATTTCTTGACAAAAATCCAACTAGGTATATAATATTTTCTTATTAAGATTTCAACTTTTACAGTGTATGTGATCCATTACTATAATATACAAGAAGTTGGTAATGTATTTACAAATTTATTTCTTGATTTATTTAGAGTTGCAATTGTTTTATTTATTAATATATCTAGCTGCTTTAGTACCCTGAGGTTTTCAGTGACTCTGAGACTGTAAGAATAGCTAGAGAAAAAAATGGGAAATGAAACAAACATTTATGAATATACATCATAGCCAAATTAAAACTTTTTGTCATATCTTTTATGATTATTTGTCATCCTAAACAAAACAGGATAGAAAAATATATTAAACATTCTCTTCAGTCTTGAAAGAAACATTTAACAACCATGAAATAGCATATCAGAGTGTAAAAAAATAAATAAATATCCCTTGAGAATATCCATATTTAAATGCCTAAATTCATATATAATTAATAAAAAATTCAATGATATAAAATATTGGATTGCTTCATTTGTCTTCATTTTGGGTAATAATCATACAGTTCTATAAGGTTTTCAGGTCTTATACTTTTGTCATGATTTTTTAGTCTTTCCTCTATATTTGGAAGCTTTCATCTTCATCAGCCAACCAAGGACCAGCTTCCTGGACTTCTTTTTCTGACACAGTGCTGGGAACAGAAACCCTACAGAATTAACCCTGTTTGCTCAGAAAACACATGATCACAGACTGATTAAAACAAGTTTTTCTGCAGATTGGGGCTGATTTTCTAAAGTACCAGGAAGTAATTTCCCTCTGCTCCCCTATCCCCACCATATCCTCTCTAGACTGGATTCATGAGAAGGAAATTATTCTGCAACTCTCCACAGCACATTTGTCAGTTGAAAACACTTAAACATTTCCTAGAAACAGCACTGAAGCAGGAGGGTGTAACTTTGCCTTCTCATTCATGCCAGGCTTGTCGATGACCTTGGACAAGCTCCATCACATCTTGGTTTCCACATGGACTGAGCTAAACACCTAATGAAACTCCATATGGCTCTTTCATTCTATGACTGCTGTTTGCCTCATTTATTCAACTTGGTGATTTTCCCTTAAAAAAAAAAGTCCTTTTTAAATTTAGCTTAATCTTTAAAAGTGATCATACAGTAAAATTAACCTTTCTTCCTTTTCAAGTAGAATTCTATGAGGTTTAACATATGTATAGATTCATGTAACCACCACCACAATCAGGATACTGAACTCTTCCATCATCCAAAAAATTCCCTCAGACTATCCCTTTATAGTAACACTCCCTAGCCATAGCCCCTAGCAGCCGCTGATCTGGTTTCTATCATTATAGGTTTATCTTTTTGAGAATTTCAAATAAGTGAAATCAATCATACAATATGTAACCCTTTGAGACTGGCTTCTCTCTACAGAATGCTTTTAAAATTTATGTAAGTTGTTTAGTATATCAATAGCTTGTTCCTTTTTACTGCTTAGCACTATTCCATTGTATGTATGCACCACTGTTTGCTTATCCCTTTGCTCACTGAAGGACACCGAGTAATTTCCAGTTTTGGGCTTTCACAGATAAAGCTATATGCAAACACGGGTACAGATTTTTGTGTGAATATAATTTTTTATTATTCTAGCAGTAGAGTTGCTGGGTCAGATGGTAAGAGTATGTTTAACTTTTTAGAAAACTATAAAAGTATTTTCCAGAGTGGCTTTATCATTCTGCCATGTATAAGAGTTCTAATTCCTTCTCAGCATTTGGTATTGTTACATTTTTTATTTTAGCCATTCCAAAAGGTGTGTAGTGATATATAATTATGATTTTATTTGAATTTATCTAGTGGTTAATGGTGTTGAGCATCTTTTCATGTGTTTATTTGACATCCATATATCCTCTTCAGTAAAGGTTCTAGTACTTTGCCCGTTTTTTAATTGTGTTGTTTGTTTTCTTATTGATGAGCTTTGACAGTTCTTCATTTATTTTGGATACATAGCCTTTGTCAGATAGATGATTTGTACACATGTTCTCCAAGCCTGTAGCTTGTCTCTTCATTCTCTTTGTAGTGTCTCAAGCAGAGCAAAGGTTTTTAATTTGATGAGGTCCAATTTGTCAACTTTTCTTTTCCTTAAAGATCCTACTTTGGTGTCTTTCCTCAGAACTCTTCACTTAACTCTACATCATAATATTTTTTCCTAAAAATGTAATTTCAAAGAAAGAAAATGCTATATGCATAGGATATTTTTCATAGCACTATTGGTGAATGGTAAAAATTAGAAAATGTTTCCACCAAAAACAACGGGTACATAAATGATGAACCTATCATTTGGCTATTAAAAAATACTTATTAAGGGTGTACAGTGATATTACAGGGAATTATGACTTCAGTTAAAATAAGATACAACTAGATGTGATATATGCATGCAATTACAGGAAAACAAACCAAATATTACTTACAATAGACATAAGAAGGAAATATGATAAAAATGTTCACAAAAGTCAGCTACAGCAATTCTGGGTTACTTTAAGTCTTTCTGTTTTCCTATATTTCCCAAATTTTATTGAAATATATTTTATTTATTGATTTATTTTTATTTGTGCAAATTTATGAAGTACATGAGAAATTTTGTTACATTTATATAATGTGTAGTGATAAAGTTGTGTCAGGGTGTCCATCACCTGACTACAGTACATTTTTCAGAATAGTCATTCTACTGTACTATCAAATCTTGAATTTATGTCTTCCATTCTACTGTATGTTTGTAACCTTTAACCGACTTTTCTTCATCCTCCCTCCCTTACCCACACTAACCCCTCTCAGTCTCTGTTATCTATTTTTCCACTTTTGCCTCCGTGTGTTCAAATATTTTAGCTTCTACATGTAAGTGAGAACATGTGATATTTGTCTTTCTGTGTCTATGTTGTTTCACTTAAGATAATGATGTCTATTTCTATCCATGTTGCTGCAAATTACATGATTTCATTCTTTTTGTGGCTGAATAATATTCCCTTGTATATGTATACCACAATTTCTTTATCCATTAATCTGTTGGTAAACACTTAGGTTGATTCCATATCTGTGCCATTGTGAATAGTGCTGCAATAAACATGCAAATGCAGGTATCCCTTTGACATCCTGATTTATTTTACTTTGGGTAGATAACCAATAGTGGGATTGCTGGATCAAATCATAACTCTATTTTTAGTTGTTTGAGAAATCTCCATACTGTTTTCTATAGTGGCTGTACTAGTTTACATTCCCACCAACAGTGTATAAGAGCTCCTTTCTTCCACATCCTCACAAATATCTGTTATTTTTCATCTTTTTAATAATCTATTCTGACTGGGGTAAGGTGATAGCTCATTGTGGTTTTGATTTGCATTTCTGTAATAATTAGTGAGGTTGAGTGTTTTTCATGTACCTGTTGGCCATTGTATGTTTTCTTTTGAGAAATGTCGCTTCATGTCCTTTGCCAACTTTTTAATGAGATTTTTTTTTTCCTATTGAGTTGTTTGAGTTCCTTGTATATTCTGGATATCAGTCCCCTGTCAGATGAATACTTTGCAAACATTTTCTCCCATTCAACAAATTATCTCTTCACTCTGCTGATTATTTCCTTTGCTGTACAGAAGTTTTTTAGTTTGATTAAGTCCTATTTGTTTATTTTTGGTTTTGTTGCCCATGCTTGTGAGGTTTTAGTCATAAATTCTTTGCCTAAATCAATGTCAAGAAGAATTTTCCCTAGATTTTCTTCTAGTATTTTTATAGTTTCAGGTCTTATGTTTAAGTCTTTAATCCATTTTGAGTTGACTTTTGTATATGGTGAAAGACAGAGGTCCAATTTCACTTTTCTGCTTGTGGCTATCCAATTTTCCCAGTATCATTTAATAAGGAGGATGCCCTTTCCCCAGTGTAAGTTCTTGTTGGTTTTGTCAAAGATCATTTGGCATTACTCTTAGGTTCTCTATTCTGTTTCTTTGGTCTATGTGTCTATTTTTGTACCAATACCATGTTGTTTTGGTTACTATAGCCTTGTAATATATTTTAAAGTCAGGTAATGTGATGCCTCTAGCTTTGTTCTTTTTGCTCAGGATTGCTTTGGCCATTTGGGCTCTTTTTCGGTTCCATATAATTTCAGGATTGTTTTTTTCTAATTTTGTGAAGAACAACATTGGTATTTTGATAGAGATCACATTAAATCTGTGGATTGCTTTAGGCAATATGGTCATTTTCAGGATGTTAATTCTTCCAATCCATAACCATGAGATGTCTGTCCATTTATTTGTATCATCTTCAATTTCTTTCATCAGTGTTTTGTAGTTTTCCTTGTAGAGATCTTTCACCTCCTTAGTTAAATTTAGTCTGAGGATTTTTTTTTTTTTTTGTAGCTGTTATAAATGGGCTTGCCTTTGTTTTTTTAATTTTTGAAAAAATTTAAAATTTTTAACTATTATGGGTACATAATAGTTGCGTATATTTATAGGGTACATGTAATGTTTTGATATAGGCATACAGTGTGTAATAATCAAATCAGGGTAATTGGGGTATCTATCCCTCAAGCATTTATCATTTCTTTCTGTTAGGAGCATTCAATTCCACTAATTTAGTTATTTTAAAGTATAACAATACTTATTGTTGACTATAATCACTTTGTTGGGCTATCAAATATTGTCCATTCTATCTAATTATCTAACAATATTTTTACACCCATTAACCATGCCCAGTTTATCACCCCTCTTTCCCACTGTCCTTCCTAGCCTCTGGTAATCATCATTTGACTCTTTGTCTCCATGAAAACAATTGTTTTTAATATTTAGCTCCCACATATGTGTGAGAACATACAAGATTTGTCTTCCTGTGCTTAGCTTATTTCTCATAACAAAATGTTCTCCAGTTCCATCCGTGTTGTTACAAGTGACAGAATTTCATTCTTTTTATGGCTGAATAGTATTCCATTGTGTATATGTACCACATTTGCTTTATCCATTTATTCATTGATATGCACTCAGTTTCTTTCTAAATCTTGGCTATTGTGAATAGTGCTGCACTAAATGTGGAAGTGCAGATGTTTTCAATATACTGATTTCCTCTCTTTTGGACCTACACCTAGCAGTGAGATTGCTGGATCATATGGTAGTTCAGGAACCTCCATACTGTTCTACATAGTGGTTGCACTAATTTACATTCCCACCAGCAGTGTATGAGGGTTCCCCTTCTTCCACATCCTTGCCAGCATTCATTGTTGCCTGTCTTTTTGATAAAAGCTATTTTAACTAAGATAAAATGTGGTATCTCATTGCAGTTTCGATTTGCATTTCTGTGATGTCTAATGATGTTGAGCATTTTTTCGTGTACTCCTTGGCCATTTCTATGTCTTCTTTTCAGAAATGCCTAGTCAGATCTTTTGCCCAGTTTTTAATTGGATGATTTGATTTTTTTTCCTACTGAGTTGTTTGAGCTCCTTATGTATTCTAGCTATCAATCCCTTATCAGATGGGCAGTTTGCAAATATTTTATCCCATTCGGTGGGTTGGCTCTTCACTTGTTTATTGTTTCCTTTGCTGGGCAGCAACATTGTAGCTTGATGTGATCCCATTTGTCCAATTTTGCTTCGGTTGCCTACGCTTTGGGGTATTACTGAAGAAATTATTGCCCAAATCAATGTCCTAGAGCATTTCCCCAGTGTTTTCTTTTAGTAGTTTTAGGTCTTAGATTTAAGTCTTTAATCCATTTTTATTTCATTTTTGTATATGGAGAGAGATAAGAATCTACTTTCATTCTTCTGAATGTGGATATCCAATTTTTCCAGCATCATTTATTAAAGAGACTGTCCTACCTCCAATGTTTATTCTTGGCAACTTTGTGAAAAATAAGTTCACTATAGATGCATGACTTTATTTCTGGATCCCCTATTCTGTTCCATTGGTCTATGTGTCTGTTTTCATGCCATCACTATGCTGTTTTGGTTACTATAGCTCTATGGTATAATTTGAAGTCAGGTAATGTGAATCCTCTAGTTTTGTTCTTTTTGCTCAGGATAGCTTTGGCTATTCTGGGTCTTTTGTGGTTCCATATAAATTTTAAGATTATTTTTTCTATTTCTGTGAAGAATGTCATTGGTATTTTGATGGGGATTGCATTGAATTTATAGATTGCTTTGGATAATATGGACATTTTAACAATATTGATTATTCCAATCCATGAGCATGGAATTTTTTCCATTTTCTTGTGTCCTAAATTTCTTTCATCAATATTTTATAGTTTTCATTGTAGAGAACTTTCATTTCTTTGGTTAAGTTTATTCCTACATATTTTATTTTATTTGTAGCTATTATAAATAGGATTACCTTTTTGATTTCTTTTTGAGATTTTTTGCAGTTGCCATATAGACATGATACTGATTTTTGTATTTTGCTTTTGTATCCTATGACTTTACTAAATTCATTTATCAAATCTAAGAGTTTTTGGTGGAATCTTTAGGTTTTTCTAAATATATTTATGAATTTTTTTTTACCAAAACACTAAATTTTATTTTTTTAATCCACTCCATATTTTGTCTCTGGTATGAGATCAAGCACTGTCTTATACTGAGACTTCCTGCTCTGTCCTGACATGTTGGCCAATTGGCCAAGGGAATAGAAGTTTGAAGAGAAAGGTCTTCCTTCCCTGGCTAGGATAGAGTTTCCCCAAAGTTGAAATGGGGTGAGGGTGGGAACAGGAGCACATTTGATGTGCATGGGGACAGTGGTTGTAGCCTATACACTTTCAAATTTTATTTCCATTTCTCTCTCTTGTCCACTACTTCAATTTGCTACAAGCCAGGAGTTCTGGAAACAGTTTAGATTTTTGTATAAAGAAAGGATTATATTCATTCAGTCACTGTGGAGGGCCCTCTGTGTGTCAGAACCTGTGTCCTGTGGAACCAGGGGGACCAACACACAGCCTCTATCCTGTAGGCCCTCACAATCCAATGATTTCATCCTCCATGCAACACAGATAAATAAGCTCTTCTGTGCTGGAGATGGGCTGAGATTTGAAAATTGCCTTTCACTTACTGTCTCTCAAAATAGCCACATGATTCGTTTTTCTTGGTCTCCTACACTGAGCTATAAACTTGTGTTGTGCTCTGTTTCTTAAGTAGTTGCATTTCACACCAGGGCAGTTCTGGCTCCAAAGAAGATAGGTAATTACCACATTGTTCCCCAGGAAGACAGGTGAAATCATCTTGGATAAGAAGCAGAACCAAGAGGCTTTATGGACCCATTTATCCAAATTTCCCTTTTCTACATGGCAATCTGAGTAAGCCAAAAAGCCTTCTATCTACCACTCTTGACAAAGTTAATTTGCTCTCCGTTAATCTTAAAATCCTTAGGACTCACTTGAGTATTTCACCTAGGAAAATGCAGGACTCACCTACAATGTCTGAGAGGAAACAAAGCACAAAGACACAGAATCACTGTTCAATGCCAGCCGGTAAACAAGACTGTCATGTTGGGATGGCTAGAGCAAGTCACTAGTGGTGTGCCTTCCCACCAGAAGGAGGCGGTCTCTGAACATGACCTCTTGCTGCCTATACCTTGGTCACCTTTGACCCGGGAGCAGGGTTATGCTAATAAAAAAGGAATGGCTTATTGGCTTTCTTTCCCATTCATGCTTGTTTTGAAAACATTATGTGCCTTGCAGATTACATGATAATTATACTTAAGGGCTGCCAAGAAACTTCAGGAATAATTATCATACGATTTGCAGGTTTTAGAGCTCATAGCAACACTAGTGCTGGGAGGCCATCTTTAATCATTCACAGCAATTATCCTTCTCCAAAGTGCACTCTCACAATCTTAGATTGTTCTTGAGCCCCATGAGAAGCCAAGGAGGCTAAATGAAATGTATTCAAAGGAAGCCCAGTGATTTGGGGGGATATGAAGCTCCACTGTGAGCCTGACTAGAAAGCCATCCAAATCAGATTCTTTCACTGGGGCCACACGAAGGCCAGGATTTAACAAAATCTAACACCTGCTTAGAGGCCTTTCTTACAATAGACACAAAATACCTACTCCTTCCTAACTCTTCATAGAAACCTTGAAATGTGATTAAAAATAGCACAGCTGATGCCACTGACCACAGAGCCAGTCATTTTCACCACTTAACTAAAATTGCTCCTGACAGTGTTTCTAACAATGGCCACCTAAGTGGTAAATCTATTGAGAATTTGGTCCTCTCAACACGTGAAGCTTTAGCTAATCATTCCTCTCCTCCTTTGGCATTGTAGCTACCATTCATCCCTGGCTATGGGACCCTTTAAATTCTTTGTCAATTCCTTTTGCACTGCACTGAGTTCTGTGTTTGACACATAGTAGGTGTGTATAATTGGGAAATTGTTTACTCTATATCAGTAATAATCCAACACTGCCTGGAAATTGCATTGAATGTGTGTGCATTAGTGGTTAAGAAGAGTGTGCACAGCATGAGAGAATGGTGTCTGGTTTCTCGGATGCAATGCCTATTTAGCACCTGTTATGTGACAGACAACAGGCTGGGTTGCAGGGTCACAACCAGGAGCAACACAGCTAGAAACAGAATTTCTATCCTTGGGGAATCTGTTCTGGTGGGAGATGCTGATAAGTAAAAAGAGGACTATGAAAACATCAAAGCGATGTAGCAACTTTCTGCTTGGAGGCTGAGAGCAGCCCTCCCCAGACTTTTAGGCTGAGACCTGAACGGTGATTAAGAGAAAACAGTTCAGATGAAGAAAAGAGCCGATGAGAGAGCCTGGAGGGAAAAGTGAGCTGAAGGCAGTTCACGTGAATCTGGAAGGCAGACTTTGAGGAGAAGAAGAGGGACAGAAGATGGCAAGGGACAGATTCATTCATGGTCTTGTACATTTAGGAGGACTCAGGAGGATGTGCGAATAGAGTGCAAGTAGTTGGTGCTCAGGATACTCATTTTGCCTGACAGGGGACTCTCCAGTTCCCTGTGCTTAAGAAGCACACAGTTACAGAAGAATTGAAGAGAATCGAGAAAAACACCAGTTCAACCACAGTGAGAAGAGAAAGGAGAGATCATTTCTGGATAAGCCTCAATGACTGAGGCTATATAGGAAAAGTCTCTACAATGGTACCTTGGGAAGGCAACCAGGTATTTGCCCCCTTCCCTTGCAAGATAATTAATGAGATTCCCACAAGAGGGCGCCCTAGCAGAAGAAAGCCCTGGTTCACCCATTCGCATCCTGTGAGCCTGACTCGGAGCTCCCTCAGAGCACAAAAACATCCCTTGCTGATGAAAGTAACGGGACACTGGCCCACGTAAGTTCCCAGGGAGCTAAATCACAGGTATTCCTGTGATTCCTCAAACAAAAGACTCCTCTTACAACCTTAGTGCTCTATTTTCTCATAAATAATATCATTCTTTAGGAGCCTCACACTATTTGTAATAGCCTGATGAAGTTTGTACTTATCATGTAAGCAATGAGCTGCTGATCTTTAAGCTCTAGAAAGATTCAAGGTGAACCTTTCGGCTTTTTTAATTTCATACCATACATATCACTATTAGATCTGCTGCAAGATCAAGAGGAGATTCTGTCTTATTTTAGGTTAAATACTACAGTCATTTTGGCATCCCTAGGAATATGCCTGGTACCTTAAAGTCACTTAGTTGCTTAGTGATATTATCTTGGAATTTCAGCCCATTTCCTCAGGAAGTGCTATTAGCAGTACAGGATACAGAATTTGGTCTAATGAGCAGACAACAATGCGGGTGTTTTAAGCCCAGGCTGTGTCTTGGATAACTGTTTAAATGGAAAAACAGATGGACCCCTATTTTCCCTTGCCTAAGGGCCCCTTATTTGCAAGGTGCTCCCCTGCCCCCAGCAGGTATAGATATGGCAGTACATCCTAAATAATGGTTAGCATTTGACATGGCCCTCACTTGCCCAGGCCCTTTCCAGGGCTTCAGGAGGGTCCTAGCAATTTTGTATTGTTATTCTGTATTATTTTTCTTAAATAGGGCCCCCAAATTTTATAAACTTCAGGTTGTCTCCACAAAACCTTAGTTCCCAAAATGTTATTTGTATGAGCCATATCTAGGTCCATCCTTTCAGCAGCAGAACCCCTGGAAGTCCCTGCTAGATGGAACATGTCTAGGACAATAGCTATTAACAATAGCAATTGTTTCAAATTGTACGCATTTCCACCAGCTTTTCTCCCCTGATTTTTCTTTAAGTAACTATTGTATCAAAGAGAAGGAAGGAAGTGACTAAGGAAAGGAAGTTATGCCTAAGTTATTTTAAAAGTGTACTTTTCAAATGACAAAACTTTTTCTCAAAGCAAGGGTTTCAGGCTAGGCTAAGAAAAGTATGGATTGAAACATAAATCCTTGAGGGGTTGAATTCCTTCTCTGCCCTGCTCCTGCTCTTCTGCATACAGATTACTCTTTGAGCTTCCACGTGTTTTCCCAGTGTCCTCTCTGCATTCCCAAGCTCACTTAATTCGCGGTCTGTCTGCCTGTCTGTTTCCTTTTTCCCTCAGTCCCCAGAGATGTGCGTGCCACTTTGTGCTTTCACGGCTTCATTTCCATCTTTGGCACGTGAGAGCCTTTGTGCTGGACTCAGATATATTACCTCTGTTTTCCTGGAGTTGTTCCCACAGCTGCCTGTCTCTGACAGCTCCCTTCCACATTATTTTACCCTGTGTCATCGCCCTCAGCCACATCAGCCAGCAAGGCTAACGGGCACTGTGAACTTAGCCTGCTTTTTGTCCATCCCACCATGAGAAATCATTTACAGTGGCGTTTAGCCTTTGCAATGAGAAAACAGGAAAGAATCTCGTTCTTTGTGGTCTCAAGCCCATAGTGGCAGACACTGACTTACCGTGAAACTTCCAGCTTCAGGCAGAGAGGGGGAAAAGTGTAAGCCACACCTAAAATACAGGAATGCACATGTATGCACACACGTTTAAACATGCATTGTGTTTGCCCAGTAATGCATATGCACCTGGTACAAGCTCCAGCTCAACTTCTTTCTACATGTTGGGTATGTGCTTGAGAGGGGGCCCTTTTTTTTTCTTTGACATTCAGTTAAACTAAAAGCAAAAACAGCCATCTGTACTGCCTTTGATACAGTAGATTGCTAAAAGCTGTTCCCTGTCAGACCTCTTCTTTCAGCCTTGGCGAGGAGACACATACACATAGGACACTTCTGTCATCCACATACGAAACACACAGACTTCAACAGAGTCACAGGTCCTCTATAAAACCATCAGGCTTAATACTAAATCTTCCCACGGGCTGGCTTCTATGGCCTTCTGTTGCCATAGCAGAATGGAAGGCTTTCACTTTACTTTTAAGTCTTGTGTTTTGTATGTATTTTTTTTTTTTTTTTTTTTTGCCACTGAGGGCACCAAACATTCTCTGTGATCCTCAATTGTGTTCCATGTTTTTCATTAACACTTGCATTTAAGCAGCTCATTCTAATTCTTTCCGTTGTTCCTGTTCTGCGTGAACTATCTGCTGGCAGTTGCTATGCCAACTCCAAATCCTGGGGTCCTGCTGCTAGATCACAAGCTGCCATTAGCATATTTTTAATAGCACCTGATTGCCCTCCAAAGACCTTCTAGTAGCTGAACTCCATTAGCTCAGAGTGTCACGAGATTTGATTACATATTTACAGTGTGGATCAGGGAGAGAATTTGCTGAGCTGCACAGCTAGTCTCCCAGGCTTATCCTTCCTTGAGAGCCAGGTTGGTTCCTTGGGTCCCATTTAAAGGGAAGATCATGACAATTTTGTGGTCCGTGGAGTTATCAGTTCTTGCTTCCTTGAACTGACTTACCATAATGTGGAGCATAGGATGACCCTCAAAGTTCTGGAAGGCTTCTCTCACTCTTAATTGAAAATTCAGTAGGTATCCAGTGTTTAGGGCCCTGGGCAGGTGTGATGTTACCATCTTGCTCTTTCTAACATAAGCCAAACTGAATGGAGGAGGCAATACTGATCAGAAATCAGTTTTTCTTCGAAGAAAGTTTAGAGAGAGAATAGTGAATTAGAAGTACTTCAATAACTAAGAGTGTTAAGAGACAGATTATTTCAAAATAAATAGTTACGAGCTTTTGAAATGATTTTGCTTCTTTAAAGTCCTGAGGACTCTCAGCAACCGGTGAGCTAAGTAGAATTTTGACACCTACACTAAAGACAAGACAGCAGCTTAAAAATGCTACTAAATTTGATTAAAGCAAAACAGAATTAGACTAAATTGTGGTTAAAAACAATTTAGTGCGGAGGAAACTTGCAAACTCAGATGCTTATGGGAACAAGACAGATCAGATGAATGAGTGAAGTGAGATGAGTGGATGGTGATGGAAGGCAATGGGCACTCAGCGTCACTGCTGTGAAAATACAAGTGACACAGGGACTCTATTAATCCAGAGAGTGGGCCGGGCGCGGTGGCTCACGCCTGTAATCCTAGCACTCTGGGAGACCGAGGCGGGCGGATCGCTCAAGGTCAGGAGTTTGAAACCAGCCTGAGCAAGAGTGAGACCCCGTCTCTACTATAAATAGAAAGAAAGAAATTAATTGGCCAACTAAAGATATATATAGAAAAATGAGCCGGGCATGGTGGCACATGCCTGTAGTCCCAGCTACTCGGGAGGCTG
>CAUYRT010062341.1:0-33479 GCA_963574885.1 Lepilemur ruficaudatus | reverse complement strand
TTCGGTATATTCCAGCGGCAAACAACCTGATTAAGGCAGGCGTCACAAGCCATGAACCTCTGTGGTTCTAAGACTGAAAACCTCAGCAAAGTGGAATATCTGAAGAATTTTCTGTGGAAAATGGTGAAATACGATCTTGAGATCAAGAATTTACTCTTTGAGAATAATTTGGCTTAACCATAGCCATGTGTGAGTATCTCCCACTCGTGATCTGAAACATCGGAAAGAAGATAGGTGGATCATGAGCTGCAGAAAGGAACAGATGAGGTGGGCAGTGCCACCCGCAGACCCACAAACGCACGCACACAAATTCTACTCCCCACTTTTCCATGTCCTGGCTCACTTGCTAAGGGATAATCAGGCTGCTTTGGGGGCCCCAAGAGAAAGGAAGCCCTTTCGTGCGGTCACAGAAAATCCTGAATAGAGTGTTAATGGTTTGTTTCACATTTATCTCATGCATCAGAGCTGTATTTGGATTAATACGCACATTTTAGAAATGCAAATGCCCCTGAAAGAATTAAGCAGATCAGTCATTGCCCACTGATGTGAATTACTTTAATCAGCACAGTGAGTAGCCCAGGAGAGACTCCCGATTAATAATTTCTGAGTTTATGAAGAGGGACTAGGAGATGGGAGGAGCAAAGCAACTTTCATAATGTTTCGGCGACCACCTTTGACAAACCAGACCTGTGCCTGAGGCCCGGCCCTGTAATCTGAATGCTCCCTCGATGTAAAATAGTGTGCAAGACCCTCTGTGTTCACAAGTCCCACCCAAGGAAGTCTAGAGACTTTTCTCACAGCATGCTGTGGGAATCCTCCCAGTTTTTTCTCCTAAGGAAAGGAATCTGAGGAACAGGGAGACGGAGCAGGAAGAAAGGAAACAAACATCTGAGAAAATAAGTAAATATGGGAATAAGAGTTAAAAAAAAAAATTGAAGAAGTTATGAGGAAAGTACAAAGGGGCAAAGTCCAGCTTAGAAGAAACAAGCAATGACATGAGAAATTTTACAGGGAATAATCAGGTCAGTTTTTAAAAGATTGTGTTAATGGACTAGCTGCCTAAAAAAACTCACAGAAGAAAAAAAAATCAAGATACAAAGAAGTGTCACGTGGAAAAAAAATACTTCGTGTTTTCACCCAATAAAAACTTAGATGTTTGGGTAAAACTTTGTTCTTTGAAGTCCCATAGATGTCCCTTCAAAAAAATTTTTTTTAATTTAAAGTACTTATACTAATGAATAGTATCTTTACTTGAGGCAGATGATAAATCTAATTATAGGAAATTGTGAACCGCTTTTATTTAATAATACTTGCAATTTAATATAATTTGATATACTTTAACACCTTGACCTCTATCCAATATCTTTGGCTTCTCAGTTGCTTCTCTCCCCCGTAACTTTTCTTCTCTGTCACCTGAGCCACTCATTCCTGTCCTCAGTGACTCATTTGACCTTGCCTTCCCTGATGACTAACTGTATCTCCTCCAAAAATCTCCTTTTCAGTCATCCAGCCCATCACCACCTTCTATCTTTCTGCTGAGCTTCTCCAGAGCCTACACTCTAGCAATTATTCAGTCTTTGCAAGAACCCTAAACTCTTTTATCCTTCATCCACCTCATGTGTTTATTTCCTTCTTCCTTGTCTGGCAAACCCCAGGCTCAGTTCAATGCAACCATGCAGCTGGACTGGAGTGCAGAAAAATACACAGCCTTGCTCACTGACTTCTCTAGAAATCACAGAGCACAGATTTCAAACAGACACATACTCGTTGCTGCCCAGGATTCCTGCTCTCCGTTCTCCACAAGGACTGTTTTCCGGCGTCTCTTTCTTCAAATCACCGTCTACTGTCATCCCTTCAGGTTCAACTGATGACCTGGACTCTGACTTTGTCGAGAAAATAAAAGCAGTAGGACAGGATCCCACTCATTTCCCACCAATGTATGCCCCATGCCCTTGACAACCTCCCCCCACCCCTTGTTTCTATCGTGTCCCTGCCACTTTTGCCCTAGACTCTTGTTGCCACCCAACACCAGCCTCGCACCCGCACCTGCTCCTCCTAGCTTCTGCATCCCTGGAACTCATGGCACTCTCAAGTCACCTGGGCCCCAAGCCCAGAAGTTGTCTTAGTTTTTCTCTTCCTTCATTTCTGTGTCTAAACCACCTGCAAATCCTATGCGCACTACCTTTAAAAAATATCTAGAATCCGACCTCCTTGGCTACCACCCTGGACCAAATACCATCTTCTCTCACCTGGATTGTTGCAATGGCTTCCTACATATAACTGGAAAACCCCCCCAAAAAAGAAAAAAAAAACCTAATGGCTTAAACTAAATAGAAGTTTCTTTCTCTTTCACGTGAAAGGAGTCCAGAAATAGGCAGTTCAGAGTTGATGTGGTGTCTCTATGCTCTCGTCAGGGACCTATCTGAGCTTTCTGTCCCACTGTCCTCAGCATGTGGCTTCCATTGTAAAGTCACCTTATGAAATGAAATCAATGTGCTGAAGAGATATCTGTGATAATGTTTGATGTCTTTGGTATGTTTATTGCAGCATTATTCACAATAGCCAAGATATGGAATCAATCTAAGTGCCCATTCATTCATTCATTCAGTGGATGAATGGATAATACTATTTAGCCTCAAGAAGGAAATCCTGTCATTCTACATGGATGAAGCTGGAGGACATTATGTGAAGGGAAATAAGCCAGACATAGAAAGACAAATATCACATCATCTCACTCATATGTGAAATCTAAAAACGTCTAACTCGTTAAAGGAGAGGGTAGAATGATAGTTACCAGGGGCTCAGGGAGGGGTAGGAATTGGGGAGATGTTAGTGAAAGGATACAAAATTCCAGCTAGACAACAAGAACAAAATCAAGAGATCTATTGCACAACATGGTGATTATAGTTAATAACAATGTAGTGTATACTCGAAAAGTGCTAAGAGAGTAGATTTTACATGTTCTTACCACAAATACATAAGAATATGGGGCGGGGCATTGGACCAGGTGTGGTGGCTCACATCTGTAATCCTAGCACTCTGGGAGGCCAAGGCAGGAGGATCACTGGAGCCCAGGAGCTTGAAGTTGCAGTGAGCTATGATGATGCTACGACACTCTATGTAGGGCGATGGAAGATTCTGTCTCAAAACAAACAAACAAAAGGAATATAGAGGAAGGAAGATCACCTTATGATTCAAGATGGCCACCAGAGCTCCTGCCACATGTTTGTGTTCTAGACCCATAGCAGAAGGAAGCAAAAGAGGAGAAAAGAACTCCTTCCAACAGAGTAGGCTCTTTTTAAGCAGCACTCCAAAAAGTGTTACATCCATCTTCTTGTAGCTCATGTGCCAGAACTTCATCATAGGACTGTGTTCAATTGTAAGGGGGTGCCTACGAAGCCTAGACTCTAGCTGGGCCCATTGTTGCCACAAGAAAGTGTGAGGGTTCTATTACTAGGGAGAGAAAGGGCAGGTGACTATCAGGGAGCAACCAGCAGCCAGTCTCTGTTCCTCCTGTCTGCCTGCTCCTGGCCTTTCACCCCGTGTTCTGTTCTCCTCAGAACCTCCAAAATATAGTGTCACTGACTGCTCAAAACTTGCCAATGGCTTCCAATGCACTCAGAATAAAAGCCAGCGTCCTACAGTGGCCTACAGGGTTCTACGAGATCTGGTCCCATTGTCTCTCCGACCTCGTCTCTTACCACTTTTCCCTACTCGCCCTGATCGTTGTTGCTCATCAGACAAAACAAACTTGCTCCTCCATCAGGACCTCTGCATCTGTGGTTCTCTCTGCCTAGCAAGGGCTTTCCCCAGACTCCAGTGGCTTGTCCTTTGACTTCCTTCCAGTTCTGCTCAATGTCATCTCTTCAAAGGAGTCTTCTGGGACTACCATATATCTGATGCACATATGCACCTACATTCCTTATTCTTTAATTTTCTCCATAGGATTTACCATAACCTGAAATATTAGTATTTTGTATTTGTTGTCTATCTCTTTCTATTAAAAAACAAATGTCATGAAGGCCATGATTTTATCTCATGTGTTTACTGCTGTATCCCCAACACCTAGAATAGTGCTGACGGGTAGTGGGTCACTCAGTAAATATTTGTTGAATGAAGAAGTGTAGTTTTTAATATAAAGGATGTGAAGTTCAGGGGGTCAAGTCTCCTCCTTCCATGGCTGGCCAAGGGGATGAGAGGTGGGGGTCACGGGGAGCAGGAGTACATGCTACCAGAACTTTCAGATGGTCATCAAAGGAATTGTTTGAGGTTAAGAATGTACTTGTTGAAAGAGAGAAAGAATGAATGAATGAAGCCCTCACTGCCTCCATGACCCCTAGTTTAATTAGCAATTCCGCTGTTGCCTGTGGTTAGCATGCCTCATGGAATCACAAAGGGAACTGAATCCACTGGCTTTGTCTGGTGTCGCCATTCACCTTGGCAGAGGCCCTGCCTGTCTTTAGAACTGTTGCTCATTTCAGGGACTGAGGCAGTCTAGTCTGTCTCTTGGAGAACCAAGCTCTCTGAGCTATGGCTTTGGAAAAGAGAAAGAGAAAGAAAGTGCTCTGGTTTATGGGGCAGAAAATGCACTCAAAATAGTCTAGGGCCTTTAGTGTCTGCCCTTCCCTGAACAGTCTCTCTGTTCGCATATCTGACCACAGTGTGGGATCTAAAGGCACATTAGGATGGGAGGACAGTAAGAGTCAAACACTTAGGGACAAACAAGCTATTGCTTATATTTAAACTCCTATGCAGTGACACAACTTTTGAAACTTAGTTTTTGACTTAGACTGAACAACAAATGTATTTTAAATCAAAAGTTGCACTGCACAGCTGGTTCCTGAGACTGGTCACGGTGATACTCTTGGCCACTGAAATGCTCTGTTGGAAGTTGTCTCAGTTTTGTCTCTATTTTTTATGAAGTATAATAGACCATTGGCATAAGCAGAGTGAAAGGAAAAAATTTTAAATTCAATTACTGACCGGTTGCTTTCAAGTTATTTTCAGTTGCTTCTTACTGAGCCATGTACCTATAGAGTAGAATCTCTCGCCAAGCTTAGTTCCTCATTTCCAAGATCCTTGTCAGTTTACAATGTTAAGCTAGTGCTCTTCTCATTTTAGAGGTCATTGTCTGGTGTTAATGCATAGAGCTGAAATCGATGTAGAAGTGATATCCTTTTTCCTTCCTTCCTAACAATGTCATTAGTCCTTGTTCAATGGGCACATCACATATCTTCCTGTCTTCTTACCAAAAATATTGCTGAAGCTTTGCAAAGTACTTTAAAATAATTTTTTGAAGAACAGCCAACTATGAAACTGCGAAGACAAGAGTCAGCTCTCTAGTCAAAAATCTTAGTGAGGATTCCCAAGGTCGTCTTAATAGAAAGTTTAAGAAAATATTAGAGTTTGAAGCATAATCTTTCAACTCTGAAAATTGCTAGCCTTCTAACCTCAGGTGAGTTATTTAACCTCTTTGCACTTCCCTTTGCACTTCTATCAACAGTAGATAATAAGACCCACACTCCTGAGCTGAGAGGGCTATTGTCTCATTCAGAAGGAGACTTAGCTGTCTGCGGAACCACATCACCAGCTAGCTGCTTTTCTCTTTGGTGCTTACAGTGTAGTGATCCAAGAAACTACCCTACCCAGGGAAATGGAACTGCAGAATGACAGCAGTGCAGATTCTTTTTAAAGAGCAGGCAATTTGGAGACTGGGAGAAGCCTGGGTCTTGATTCAGAACTTATCTGGGGACAGGTGTGATCTTGGGCACGTAGCCTGAAGTACTCTGAGCCCCATTGCCATTTTCTCTGAGATACAATAAAGCATATAGCATTTTAAGTGTGAGTACATGTAAGTCAGAATACAAAAGATTATTTTTAGAGCTAAGGAAACTAGAATCCAAATAAATTACACAATCTGTACAAATTGATATTATTTGTGAGCGACAACACCACAACTCAAATACAGATCTTGCCAATCCATCTCTACTACTTTTTCGACAATAAAGTGAATTTTGTTTGGGCCACTGACCCCTCTGAGAATCTGACACATCTATAAACCCAACTCCCAGAAAAATGCACATAATTTTTCCATATATTAATAATTTTAGCACATCCGTGGACCTCCTAGGGGTCCGTGGACTCAGATTAAGAACCCCTGTGCTACAGACTGTGCTCTCTCCAAATATGTCTGAGTGCATTTACCAAATGAGAATATACTTTTTCTTCCTTATGTCACAAGAGAAAGGAAGATTTTCACGGCACCACCGTGGTTTGGAAAAAGCCTTCAAGTGACATTGGAAATATAGATTCTTTCTTCACACCGTCATGGTCTTTAAAACACTGCCAAGATGCTGACGATGATCCAAAGTCAGAGCCATATTCAGGTATTCATTCAGCAGATCTTTACCGAGGGCCCAAGGTGTGCCTGGCCCTGGGCTCACAGTGCGGCCTGAGCCAAGCCCTGCTCTCGTGACGTTACATTCACTATGAGGGAAGAGGAGCAATAAACAAACAAATGCACTGTGCTGGCTGGTGTGCAGTGCCCATGAGAAAACGAGACAGGATGATGCCACCAAGAGTGTAGGGTTGAAAAGGAGAGTCCACCGCAGGCCGTGGGGACAGGGAAGGCTTCTCTGAGGACTACACGTTTGAGATGTGACCTGAAGGATGAGAAGAATGTATCTGGGGAAGATTTGGACACAGGTGTTCCATGCAGAGAAAACAGCTCATACAAAGACCCTGAAATGGAAATGAACTTGGTACATGCCACCATGATGGGAGTGGGGTCCCCAGGAAGGCAGGTGGCCTGAGATGAGGCTGGAGGGGTGGGTGCTGCCAGTCCCAGTAGGGCCTTGTAGATCAGGCTAGAGAATCTGAGTTTTATTCTATGTGAAATGGGAAACATTAAGGGAGTTGGCGGTCGACGTGATCTGATTCTTGTTTTTAATAGATCACTTAGGGTGCTATGTGGGACTGGCTTGTTGGTGGCAAAAGTGGCAGCGGGAAGATGTGTAGTCCAGAAGAAGGATGATGCCGGCTGGGTCAGGGTGATAATGATGAAGATGAAGGAAGAGTTAACAAACTCAGGATATGTGTTTTGGAGGTTGAGAGTATAAACTTGAGGGGAAGTGAAGAGGAGAGTTAAGCCAAGAATAATACCTAAGGTTTTTGCCAGAGCAACTGGAGTGATGCTGAAGCTGCTTCCTAAGGTGCAGGAAACTGGAGCAGGAGCAGGCTTGGGCGAGAGGCAGGAGTTACGATCAGATGTGTTAAGTAGGCAGCCAGATATATGAGTCTGGAGCTCTGGGGAAAGGTCATGGCTAAAGACATAAATTCAGAAGTTATTTCTATCTATATGGTATATAAAATCATATGCTTGAATAAAATTAACTAGAGAAGCATGGAGAGAGGAAGAATAGGAGATGGCACAGAACCAAGCCTTGGAGAAGTCCAATGTGTAGAGGTCGGACAGAGGAGCCACAGCCAGCAAAAGAGACTAAGAGAGTAGGCAGAGGGGTGGGAGGAGAGCGCTGTGTCGCTGAAGCCAAGGGAACAAACGTATTTCAGAAAGGAGAGAATGATCAACTGTGCTCCTAGGACATTGTGGACTGCTAACTGTCCCCTGTGCCCATTTTCTCTATTTCTCTTTTGGCAATAGACACCACTAAGTTCTAGCTGGGCACAATCCCCACCCCCTACAGAAACTGCATTCCCCCATCTTCCTTGCAGCTAGGTGTGGCCATGTGACTAAGTTCCAGTCTCCAGTGAGAAAAAGGAACTTATGCAATCTGCTAGATTTGGCCTTAATATATTGGGTATATAGTCCTCCATTCTCTCTTCCTGGTTCCCATAAGATGGACTGTGGACATGGAAGTGACTCAGCTTCCATCATGCACACAAGGACATTACTCTAAGGAATATCAAAGAAACCCAGGTGCAAGGAACCTGGGTTTCTGAATGCTCTTATGGAGCAGAGCTGCCCAACTGCTAGGAATTGCCCACCTTCCTCTGGACTCCCTCATGAAAGAAGGAAATTAAATTCTCTCTAGAAGCACTGCATTTTGGAGTCTCTGTTTTAACATGTGGCCTAGACCATAACTAATTCGCATACCAGGAAAGATGACAGACAAGCACCATGGAGTTCATTGGTCACTTTGACAATTTCAGAGATCTGAATAGATAGAAGACCTAATCCTTTCATTATTCACTCAAAATATTTACTGAGATTTTTCTATGTGCCATGCGCTGTCCTAGGCCCTGGAATACAGCAGAGAACATGAGGGATAATGTCCTTGTCCTCATGGAACTTGCATTCTAGTGGAGGAGACAAAATGCAAACACATGGACAGATAACACATAAACATAAATACGAAGACCAAGTAGTGACATGTGCTATGAAGAAAATGAAGCTGAGAACATGGAGAGGAAATGCTGCTTTAGATAGAGTGGCCAGGGGAGGAATTTCAGAGGAGAGTGCTTTTGACCTGAAGTGAATGAACAGGGATTAAGGGAAAAGCTACATGAAAATCCTGGGGAAGGATACACCAGGCAGAGGGAATAGAAACAGAAAGTCCAGAGTCTTCAAGACAGAAATTCATGTGTTCAGGAACAGCAAGCAACCTGACATGCTGTACAGCACAGTGAATGAGGTGAGAGGAAGCAAGAGGTGAAATTGGAGGGAAAGAAAGATGCAAGATCATTGAAGTCCTTGTAGACGAGGGAAAGAGGTTTCAGTTGTTCATAGATGTGGTGGGAAGCCATTGAAGTAATCATAGAGGATTTAACCAGATTTTGCACTTCAAAATATTCATCTTGTTGCTGTTAAACGAACCAAATGTGGGGTAGCAGTGAAATCTGTTGGTTGATTGAAGTAATCGAGATGATAGTGATTTGGACTTGAATAACAGCGGCGGAGGTGGTGAGAAGTGGTCTGATTTGGAAGAGGGTTTGTGTACGTGTGTGTGGTAAGGATGGCTCCAGGATGGCTTCAGAAATATCTTCGAGATGCTCTGCTATGTAGAGAAGCAGAGAGAGGGACAATAGTTGGGAAATTTTTATGGGTTTAGGAAGTCTCTCTGCCTGTCTGACTCTTTCTCTGTTCACTCTCTCTGTCTCCTTTCCCCTCTATGAAACCTATGTTGCAGGTTTCAATTTATGCATATTTTGTTAAGGATTTTTGCATCTACATTTATGAAGTATATTGCTCTGTCGGTTTTTTTTTTCCTTTCTGATGACTTTTTCCAGCTTTATTTTTCAGGGAAATCTTGGCCTCATAAAATGCGTTGAGAAGTTTTATTCATTCTGTATTTTCTGGAAGAATTTTTTTTGTAGGATTTGTATTATTTATTCCTTAGATGTTTGATAGATTTCAACAGTGGATTCATCTGTGCCACAACTTTGTTTCATGGGAAAATTTTTAATTAGTAATTCAATTTCTTTAATAGACATAGATCTTTTCAGATTTTCCATTTCTTCTTGAGTCAGTTTTAGTAATTGGTGCCTTTCTAAGAATTTTTATGTTACCTCCAAGTTATCAAAAATATTGGTATAAAGTTGTCATAATATTTCCATAGTATCATTTTAATTTTTGTAGGATCTATAGTAATGTCCCTTTTTTTCAAAAATGATGTTGGTAATTTGTATTTGTCTTATTTTTTCTTGATGGGTTTGGTCAAAGTTTATTAATTTTGTTTATTTTTTCAAAGAATTTACATTTAAGGCCAGGCGTGGTGGCTCACGCCCATAATCCTAGCACTCTGGAGGCTGAGGCAGGAGGATCGCTCAAGGTCAGGAGTTCAAAACCACCCTGAGCAAGAGCGAGACCCTGTCTCTACTAATAACATAAAGAAATTAATTGGTCAACTAAATATATATAGAAAAAATTAGCCGGGCATGGTGGCACATGACTGTAGTCCCAGCTACTCGGAGGCTGAGGCAGAAGGATGGCTTGAGCCCAGGAGTTTGAGGTTGCTGTGAGCTAGGCTGACGCCACGGCACTCTAGCTCGGGCAACAGAGTGAGACTCTGTCTCAAAAAAAAAAAAAAAAAAAAGAATTTACATTTAGTTTTATTGATTTTTCTGTACAGTTTTTCTATTTTATTAATTTCCATTCTGATCTTTTAAAAATGTTCTTCCTTCTGCTTAGTGTTTCATTGCTCTTCTTTTTTAATTTTTTAAAGTAAAAGTTTAGAAGGTTTTTAGACCTCCCTTCTATTATAGCATACTCATATAAAGTTATAGATTTTCCTTTGAGCACTCTTTTATTAATAGCTACATGAAACAACTTTTTATATATTGTGTTTTTATTTTCATCCAGTTCCACATATTTTAAAAATTTTGTTTTTGTTTATTTTCTGACACATAAGAGTTACTTAAAAGCATGTTGTGTAATTTCTACATCTTTGGGGATTTCTCAGATATATTTTTATTATTAATTTCTAACTTAATTCTATTGTGGTCAGAGAATATATTTCTTGTAATTTTAGTACATTTAAAATTATTGAAATGAATTTTACGTAGCTTCATATATTCTATCCTGGTGAATGCTCAATGTGCACTTGAAAATAATGAATATTCTGTGGCTTGGGGGTTGAATGTTATACATATGCCAATTGGGTCAAGTTGGTTGATACTATTGTGCACATTTTCTATATTTCTACTGATTTTCTATTCTATCAATTACTGAGAAAGGAATATTGAAATATACAATGTCATAATTCTTGCTCTAAACATACATTTTTAAGTATAAAACTTTTATAGTTTTAACAGAAATCTTTACCACATGTAAACATATTTACCATTTTTCATGCTCTTCAATTATTTCTGTAGATCCAAGTTACCATCTGGTGCAAATTTCTTTCAGCCTAAAGAGATTTCATTAGTATTTTCTGTAGCACAGTTCTGCTAGTAATGAATTAGTTTTTGCTTATCTGAAAATGTCTTTATTTCCTCTTCACATTTGAAGGAGAGTTTAGTTTGGTGGATATAGAATTTTCTTGGCTGACCTTTTCTTTTTTGTTCATCAGTTTGAATATATCATTCTATTGCTGACTGGCCTTCATTATTTCTGATGCAAAGTCAGCTATTACTTGCATTGTTTGTCCCTGTATGTGATCTGTCACTTTTCTCTTGCCACTTTCAACATTTTCTCCTTGTCCTTTTGCAGTTTGACTATGATATTTCTTGATGTGGTTCTCTTTGTGTTTAGCCAACTTGGTGTTCTTTCAGCATCTTGATTTTTAAGTTAATATTTTCACAACATTTGGAAAATTTGGGCCATTGTGTCTTTAAACATCTTTCTATTCTTTTTTCTCTTTCCTTTCCTTCTGGATCTCATTTATACACATGTTGAAATGTTTGGTATTACTCCACATATGTCTGAGACTGTGTTCATTTTTCTCCTATCTCTCTTCTTTTTAGGTTTTTTGGGGGGAAGCTGATGGGATAATCTATTGATCTATATTCAAATTCACTGATTCTTTCTTCTGACATCTCAAATCTAGAGTTGAACTCATCTAGTGAATTTTTAGTTTCAGTTATTATACTTTTTCGTCACCAGAATTTCCGTGTGGCCATTTTCATAGTTTCTCTTTTTCTAGTAAGAGTTCCCAATTTGACTCATTGTTAGCATATTTTCCATTAATTCTTTGAACATATTTACTCTGAAGTCTTTTTATACTCAAATCCAACATCTGGGCCTACTTGGAGTCAATTTCCATTGAGCAATTTTTTTAAAAAACCTGTATGTTTGTTCCATTTCTTTGAATGTCTATTAATTTTTAAGTTGAAAACTAGATATTATAAATGATATACTGAAGCAACACTATACTCTGTTTTATTTTTTCCAAGGGTTATTTTAGTAACTTACTTATATTCAAGCTGGGAATTGTCTACACCATGGCATACAACCTCTAATAGTTTGCTCAGATTTATGTTTGCTTTTTTTAAACCTCATTCCATAAGGTCTCCCTTGCCTACATAGTTTAGTGGTCAGCTAACTATTTGGCAGAGGTTGTACTTAGACATTTTTAGCCCATAAGGCTTCTATCCTTTGTCACTCAAGCTGTGTGTGGGTTGGGGAATGTTTTCAAAGGCAAGGAAAATTCTCCAGTCTCCTTTGGACCTCACTTTTAATGAGTTCTCTGGGATCTCCTCCTTATAACTGTAGTTTAGCAATCATCCAGACATTTGTGGAGAGTTTTATCTCAGTACTTCCATTACTCTCATTTCCAATATCTCACACTTAAATTTCTAACTAGTTTCCATCTGCCTTGAATTGAAATAGTAAGTACTGTAAGTTTTGTACCCATACCCCAAACGTAATCTGTCATGTCCAGCTGGAAAATATATATGTTTACACCACTTGTGAAAAACAAGTCTACCACTGTTGGGTGGTAGTATTTACCACCTTAACTGGGGAAAAGAAAAGATGGGAGCCCCTTCAGGTAAGAAGCCCACAGTCCTGTTGGTCTTACCTGATGCAATAGCAGTTTTTCAAGAGTAGACTTTCCTCAATTTGTTGTCTGCCTTTGGTCATTTTCTAGTGTCTTGTGATGGTTTTCTAAACAATTGTGTTCAGTTTTCTATTAGTTTTCTACAGAGAGACAGGAAAGAAATTTAACAAAGACTTTGTTATACTTAGGAACTTACAAGTATAACCACACAACTGCAAACTACCAAACACTTTTAAAGAGCAACACTGAAAATGATTAGGTTATGGAGATCCTACAAATGCATTACCTACAAGATGAACCACAGTGGCAACAGAAGTCTAGCCTAACGCTTTTGCTAATAGTGCCATTGGTTGCCTACAGAGAAGCCCTTCTCTTCACTTCTTCCCTTATAACAGAATCAGAATGTGTTCACATACTGAAAGATACGTATTTCATGCATTTCTTCCCACTTTCAAGGGGTGAATATTAATCTTAGCCAAGCATGGTAATTCATACCCCTTGAAAATTATCGTTAGAGGTATGATCTTATGACATAACCCTGGCAAATGAAATAAAAGGATTAGTCTGCCAGGTAACTTCTGGAAAGTTTTTTTTCTTTCTCATATAAAGGGACATTGACAGAAATTCACTTACTCTCCTGCTTTCAACAGTTTCAAAAGATATGATACTTGGAGCTGCTCCAAGAGGACAAAAGATACGATCAGGTTACCAACAATCCTCCCAGTTTGACTGAGACTGTCCCACTTTTAGCACTGAAAGTCCTCTGTCCCAGGAAACCCCTCAGTCCTGGGATAACCAGGACAGTTGGTCCCCCTACATTGCTCTGCTACTGAATTAACCAACACTGGCGTAACACTACTATCAGACTTCTTGAAATAGGAATAGTTAATTCCCTATTGTTTAAGCTACTGTTAATTGAATAGTGTATAACTTACAGCCCAAAGCATCCTAACTATTATAGTACCCAAATCTAAAGAGCTTTAGCCAATTCACCATTGTTTACCCATTCTTAACAAGTCGAAAAAGTTTGCCCCAGAAACTTTTGATGCATACTAGAAATATATGTCATGACTGTAGGGGTGGGCCAACTTCAGTTGCCCATTGAGAGAAAATAAGCAAAATAAACTCTGTGAAATCAGAGACCCTATGTAGCTTGTAAGGAGCCATCTTCCCCATCATCCTCAGTGCTCAACACATGGCAAGTGATCAATAAATATTTGCTGAATGAATACTACTTAGAACTTTTGCTAAAAATGCTCAAGCAAATAGGAAAGTGTCCCTAGGTACCATTAGAGTGAAGTAAACTCCTTTAAAATGTTGATTTGCATACTAACTGTAGACGGATTTGGCGTATTACAAATCAGAATGAGCCAGAGGATCTTGCTGGGGAAGAGTGAGCCAGGAGATGCACAGAGGGGAAGCAGGCTAAGAGTCTGGGAGTTTTGGGGGGTGAGGAAAGAGGATATATAGCTCATGAGTGTTTTAGATAAAGATAGAAAAGTATACATTTAAATAAGAATTAAAATTTGTGGGTAACTACAAATCACAGAATGTATAATTAGATAACTATGGAATACTGCAAGCTGGTCAGGAAGAGGCAGACCTTGGTTTTAACTGAGTAATATGGGTGGTGAATCGGGCTAGGGAGCCAGCTGTGGGTCCCCTGGGACAGGGCAAGGTGACCCCACAGTAAAGACTGAGAATGGATGGCCAGTCTAGCTGGCTGGAGACCCTGGCAATGGCTTAAGGGTGTACAGCTGGCAGGAGCCAGGGTGAGGCTGAGCCAGCCAGAGGAGTGGTGCTAGGCACAGGGTTGAGTCAAAGGGACAGATTGCAAGTTTGGCAGCTGAGAGTGCCCTGAAATCCAGGGGACAGGACATTGCCCCAGAGGCAATGACTACAGGACAACTCAAGACCCTAGGTTCCCCTTCTCTGCTCACACTCTTACATTATCTTAGGGAGAGAGGCAGGGGAGGGGAAGTCTATCCAAGAGACAGAACTATTTGATTTAACAGAAAGCCAACATAAAATATTGGCTTGAACTAAGTTTTAAGCTTACATTGGACATTTCACTAATTTTTTACTGCCGGCCAGTGATTGAGAGCTTATGTTGAAGACTGTATTAGTGATAAGCCAAGTAAAGAAATCTTATTTTTTCCGTACATGAGTTATTGTTAAGATTGGGGACCCTCTTCCCCCACGTACATATTCAGTGTGGTCTATAGGGAAAAAGAGGAGGGTGGCTTTCCAGGAAAGCTGACTCTGCGGAGCACTGGAGAAAGAGTGACATCAACAGACTTCCTGGATTGCTCAGAATGAATGTCGCTGAGGCCACAGCTGTGGGAGTTTTGATACCAGAAAACACTGGAGCAAACCTAATCTACTTTGGTGACTCAATCCAGTGCTGTTGGTCTGTGTCATTCAGCTTTCCTCTGTCCCTAACTTCTCTTTATTATTCTTCGTCATGAACAACTGGCTCAGTGGACATTTTCTGCATGCGTGGTCCTCTGGTTGGGTAGGGAGTCGACGGTTGTGTAGTCAAGATACCCCTTTCCCACTTGGCTTTTTCCTGGGGTCCCATTTCCTGCTCTGGTTGGAAATCCCTCACTAGGTTCATTTGTACTAAGGTGTCTGATATTAATGGTATTTTCTTCTCCAAGGTATTTAAGTATAAACTCGAAAAAAATCATCAACATCTACAGTTATGAATTTATAATGTAATAATTTACATAGTGGTTCTTAACTGTCCCATATACATAAATATTTTGGGAAATGTGTTTAAAAAGTGCAGATTCCCTTATCAGTTCTCCCATGCCAGCTCTGAGTGTCCAATCCAGCAGAGTCAAGAGTGACCCTCAGCAAGTGGGCAGACAGAAAGTGGGGTAGAGCTCACCAGGGGTTGGGGGAGAGGGGAGAATTGTTACTGAGTTATTGTTTAATAGGTGCAGTTTTTGTCTGAGATGGAAATTGACAACACTGTGAATGTACTTAATGCCACTGAATTAAACTAAACATTTAAAATATTTAAAATTATACATTTTATTTTATGTATACTTAACCACAATGAAAGAGAGAGAGAGAGAACGAATAGGAGAGAGAAAGAGTTGACCTCAGGGATTTTCCGTTTAAGCAGGTGTCCCTGTTGATCCTAGGGACTGTGGCTGGCAGTACCAGGGGCTCCAGATGCATCAGGAGCCTGCTCGGCCCCACCTTTGGCTGCTGCCCTCAGCATAGCCGTGAATGGACGCTTCCGCCCGCCTGCTTCACAGAGATGCTTCTTCCTCATTGGTGGTGTGGTTACGTCATTTCACAGAGAAACGGGGGATGTCAGCTCTATTCCATTTGCTCTTTGTCAGGGCCACCACACCACCGTCTACCTAGGAATCCAAGCTTGGTCCAAATAGGAATCGAACTGTCAGTGATATCAAAGCATATTCAACAGTCCCTCCTTGGCAGCCCTCAGTATTTTCCCCGCACTCTTGCTTCAGGGTGAGCCCTTCCCACGACTCTGTAGGAGATAAAAGCTGTCTCTGCTTTCCCAGGGCCTGAGGGGTCTCGGAGGTGCTGCCCGCTGAATGGTCAGACTGAAAACATCGAGTCCTTTTCCTCTCACGCCTCACGTTGTTCTTCGTGTCAATACCTTTCTGGAAGCCCTACTCCTGCAGCCCTCTACACGTGCCTAAGCAAGCGAGGACTTCCGAACCCATACCTTTTAAGCCTGTGGTTCGAATTCTTGTTGCATATGTGTCCAAGATTCATGACTCTAAATGGCACTATGCCGCAGGTTTGAATATATGAGGAATTTACCTTCAAATATTAATAGATGTTTAGAAAGTTATTAGCATCTTTTACAAGTTAACAGACATTTTCCTAAGTTTTTAAATATTTTAATTTTGTGGTTTCAAATTTAAAACTTGATCCAAAAAAGTCCTTCCCAGGTCAGGCTCCCCCAAATATGAATTAAACTCCCTGTGATTCTATACTAATTATCTACAAAGTGAATTTTTTTCCTTGGATGTTCATTAAATCTTGCAAAGCTGTATTTTAATGAATGATGTTTAAATTGTTTAAAATCAGACAAATTTCGTTTCCACTGAATTACACAGAGGTTTGAAAATTGGAAATGCTTGCTAGGATGTTTTCGAAGTTTATGTAACAGAATGCGTTGGTTAATACAAAATATTTTCAAGTTCCCCTTGTCTCTTTCCATTTTTTCCTAATCACAAACCCAGTTTTAAATGGATTTACCATTTGTATTTTGATGAGCTATTACCATCTGATTTTCCCAATGTTTAGATTTTTCTTCATAGTTTTTTTTTTTTTTTTTTTTTTTTTTTTTTTTGAGGAAGTGCAGAGAGACCAAGATAGAGAGAGCTGGGGAGTGAGAGAGGAGAGAGAGGGGGGAGACACGGAGACTGACTTGAAATTGCAGATAATTCCTCTCTTTTTGTTTATTATAAGTAAATACTCATAATTTGTTTTTCTGGTTTTTTTCAGGGATTTTCCCTGAAGTTGGCCTTTTCCTTCAGCTTCCTGTGAGCCTCACGAGGGCAGAGCTGTGCTGAAGTCATCTTTGCCTTGTCCTCCACCAGGTCTGCACACCGTACAGAAAAGACACTGCAAACATGGTAAACAGCTACCAAATGATATTGATCTTACTTCAAAAATAAAATTTTAGCTTAGCTTTCCTTTCCTTTCCTCTGTACCCAAAATCAGGCCTTTTGTTAAAACGAGTATTTAACAGGTGAGAAAGAAAACAGAGAGGTAAGCACATAACCAAAGTCATAGCCTCTTAGTAGCAAAACAAAGATGAAGATTCTGCTTTCCTAACGAGCTGTCCTCATCGTTCCCTTTTAGTTACTTCTTGTTTCTGTATCACTAGAGCAATACGTAAAGACTAGGAAGAAATCTTACTTAGCAATTCTTTATGCAAATACACTTCTGTTAAAATTTAACAGTGTTATATCAATACCAAGTTCTTCGAACCAGCTTGGCTTCCATTTCTTATTTTCTTAGGGCTATATACATGTTAATATCATAATTTATATGACTAAGCAATATGTGCATTCTCTCAAAGATTTCAGAGACAATTTTAAATAAGAACATGAGAATTGCCAGACTACTTCTGTCTCATGCATTCACTCACGTATCCTGTTAACATCCACTCAACAGGCGTTCACGGGGTCCCTTCCTTGCCAGTGCTAGGGTTGTGAGTTCAAACAACCCTGATCCTCTTCTTGAGTTGCTTAAATGCTTTGCATACTGACTGGCCTGCTTTTTATTTGAAATCTTGCAGTGCTTTTGATTTAAGAATGGCAAAGGACCCATTAAATGACTTAATCTTAGTATTTTTTATTATCCTTCCCACAAGGAAACTTTAAAATTTAATTTAATTTCTGTTTCCTTTTCTCTCCCCTGGTCAAGACACACATGCTCTGATCATTATATTTTCAACATGATGTTGTAATAGAAAATACATCTCAATCAAAGTAAAATGATTCAATCATTCATTCATCAGCTATGTGTTTACTATTTGGGGTTGGTGGCTGGCCCAGGCATCGTGGAAATGTGAAGAAAACAGGCAAGGTCTCTGCCATTCAGAGGTATATATGCTCTGCGGGGAGGATGACACCACTGGTTGCTTGTCCAGTGACCTCATTCTGCCTTGTTATTAAGTACTGGGGCCCTGGTGTAGTTCAGGGCAATGATGTACCCAGTTGAAAATATCTGCCTAGTCTTCCTGGCACTTGAGGATGGCCAGGTGACCCATTTTGGCATAAGCCTAAGTTTGTCAGATGGGACTTCTTTAAAGGTTTCAAAGGCATGCTCCTTTGCCTTCTTCTCCTCACTCTCCACCCTTCTTCTTGCCTAGAACATGGAATCAATGTCTGGAAGTGGAGCAACCATCTTTTTACATGGAAATGAAAGTCACACGTGCATAGTGGTGGAGCAGAAAGCTAGAAGGAACCTGGTTTCTCAGTGCCATCATGGAGAAAATGCACCACTTTTTCAGAGATACCTAAACACCTACTTGGTGTCAGAGCCTCTGTCATAGCTTAGCTTTCCTTTCCTTTCCTCTGTATCCAAAAGCCAGGGGTGAGTCTAACTGATGGCTGCAGGTTGGGGACCCTGGAGGCAGACTCTGAAGCAGTGATTTTCATGCAGGAAGGGCATTAGGGAGTGCCCGTGGGGCCAACACCTGTGTACCAGGCAGAGGGGAAGAGAGGGCCATGGGTAGCTCTGAGCCAGGATGGCCCTTCAGACCTGCCCCAAGTTGGGTAGATGGGGCTGGGCTTTTGCACGTGCAATGCCAATCACTGAGTGTGGTTTGCCCTGGGAAGCAGCTCTGACTTTAGGCAAGACAGCTCTTTTCAGCTGAGTTGCTTCGTAAAAAGGGCTGACAACAGGAGGTTTCCTGCTGGTAACACTTTCAGAAACTGGGGGGATAAGCACTTCATTCCTCAGGAAGAATCTGGGAATTACATCACAGTACCCAGAGCTATCTGTCCCAACAAACATGTACTTGGGTATGTTTGTTGATATAAGTTCCACGAGTAGCCCCTTTGGATTCCATCAGGCCTCTTCTCCTGGGAGAAATTTGTCAGCAAAAGGTTAAGGGGGCCCGCAAATATTTAATAGAAAGGAACAGCTGCATCTGGTCTTGGAGTTGCCACTGAAGCTCATTAAATCCTTCCTCTGTTATCTATTTTACCTTCTCCTCACATTCAGCCAGCAGCTCTGCTGGTTTCAGTGGCTTGACTGGGGTGTGACCCAGATCCTCACAACTGAGGGGTCTGAGCTGCTGGTCACATGCCTTCCTCAGCCCACCATTGCTGCACTCGCCCATTAACCATCAAAATTGGACAAGGGACACGAGAGATGCCCAACTAGATCACTAAGTACCAAACACATTCTTCCCTGATCCTATCGTGTAAGAGCAGTTGACTTTCTAATCATCAGGTCCAGTGTCCCTAACAAGGTAGTAACTCCTTTTTTTCCCTGCTGGTTTCTTGGCACATGAAACCCTGAGTGTCTAGGCAATACCTTACAGATAAGTGGGAATACTGATGTGTCCCTTGGTAGAAGCATTTCTCTTTGTGAATCAGACTCCTCAAACCCACATAGCACAGAATTACAGAGACAAGAAGAATGGATTTCTCAAGTAGGTTACTGAGAGTGATGGTAAACAGGCCACTTCTGCCTCCACCCCTTGGTTCATGGGCCCACATATTCCAGCCATGGAGACACAGCACCATACAGAGGTCTGATTGAGACCCCCAGATGTCATTCTGGGGGATTGTGTGGTGGAGAATTGGTGCTAGCTTCTGTTACTGATGAGTTGGACCTTGGCAGTAGCAGTGGCTAGAGCAGACTTGGTAAGTGGGAGGCCATGCTTTCGGGCTTTTGCAGATCCCGTGTCACCGTGTCACCGCGACCATCTTCACTCCATTCATGCTCCCATTGTGCCAGGAGTGGAATGGCTGGTGACAGAGACTATTAATAGCTAAATGGGGCTGCAAACTAGTACCAATGAAGACCCAATGTAGCTGACCCCGCAGGGAGCTCTGAAGCTGGGATGGCCCCTTAGAATCGAGGTTAAAGAACTGGAGAAGCACTTTCTGTAGATAGCTGAATAACTGAGGGCTGTTTTCTGGCAATTCTTCCTGAACCAGAGCAATAAGTCCTTCATTTCTAAAGAGGGTTCTGGGAGGTGCGTTACACCTCCACTGCACCAATACAGAGATAAGGACAATAAATACTTAGAGTAATATTGGAGAAATGCTGTAAAGGAAATGAACAAGGTGATGTGATAGTGAGTAACTGCAATGAGGGAGAGAGTGATAACTTAGAGAGACTGCTTAGAGATGTCCCTTCTGTGGAAATGACACTCATACTGAGAGCTAAAGGATGAGAATGATGCAGTCAGAAGAAGATCCGGTTATAGAGTTTTCTAGACAAAAGAAACTGCAAATGAAAAAGCCTAAGGTGGGAACAAATGTAGTTAATTTGAGAAATAAAAAAAGCTCAGTGAATCTGTTGCATAGAGAATGTGGGGAAATGGGTATAAAATGGATTTGGAGAGGTAGGCAGAGGCCAGATTATGTATGATCTTTTAGGCCATAGTGAGAACTTCACCTTTTATTCTAAATATGAGGCACAACCATTAAAAAGTTATAAACAGGAGAGGGGCACCTCCTGGGTTACAGTTTAAACAATGGTACTGGGAGGATTTGGGGCAGATAGTGGAAGAAGCTATTGATTTTCCATTTTCCCAAATCCCTCCCACAATAAAAGCATACAACCTTTAGGATAACAGAAACAAAACCATGGACAACATCCACAACAAAACTAAGTGAAAAGGTGACCTCATCAACCCCAAAATATAAGTGAGTTCTATCCTGATAGCTTTAAAATTGGCACAAAATCAGCATTTATGAAGCAGAAGGCAGAGGGAAGCAATGGGGCAAATGGTGGACTTAAGAACTTCAAAATAACCACAGGTGCTCACCTGACAGCTCTGTAAGTCAATCTGAGGATGACAGCTAAAACTGGGAAGAGTTTTCACACTACAGTAGCAAGCCAATGATAAGGTCTTAAGTTGCTGGAGTGGTCTGGACATGTGAACCCTCAAAATTAACTAGCGAAAACTCCCTTCCAGGACAACACCCCACATTGAGATGAGATCCTTGGAAATGAGATCAAAATTGAGCAGGAGAGGGTCAATAGATACAAAAGAAAAGAAAGTCTGGATAAAAATAGGAAAAGGTAACAGAGCCAAGAAATTTCAAAAAGTAAGCCATTGTACAATCATCTTTCAGTATCCTTAGGAATTGGTTCCAGGATCTCCTGGGATTCCAAAACTCTGCAGATGATCAAGTTCCTGATATAAAATAGCATTGCATTTGCACACAACCCATGCACATCCTCCTGTACACTTTCAATCATCTCTACATTACTTATAATATGTAATACACTGTAAATGCTATGTAAGTAGTTGTTATACTGTATTGTTTAGGGAATAAGGACAAGAAAAAAGTCTATACATTTCATCACAGATGCAATTTTTTTTAATAGTTTCAATCTGAGGTTGGTTGAAACTGTGGATGTATAACTCATGGACACAGAGGCTGATTTTATTTTCAAACACTTTACAAAATAATAGAAAAGGGAGTTCTAGATCCATGAAGTTGAAAAATTTCATCTGAAGTTCAGAAAAACGAATTTCATGTAAAAATGACCAATATAAAGTGATTAAGATCAAATCTCATACAAAGTTATTAATAAAAAAATGCAGAATAGCATCCCTAAAAACAGTGAAAGCATGCCAGAAAGACATGAGCTCAAACCAGATGAAAAGGCCAGGTGCAGTGGCTCATGCCTACAAACCTAGCACTTTGGGAGGTGAGGCAGGAGGATGCTTGAGGCCAGGAGTTCAAGACCAACCTGGGCAATTGTGAGACTTTGGCTCTACCAACATCAACAAAAAAATTAGCCAGTTGTGGTGGTGAACACCTGTAGTCCCAGCTACTTAGGAGGCTGAGGCTGAGGCAGGAGGAAAGCTTGAGCCCACAAGTTGGAAGTTGCAGTGAGCTGTAATCACATCACTGCATTCTGGCCTGGGCAACAGAGCAAGACTCTGTATCAAAAAAAAAAAGGTGAAAAATATAAACTAATATATTTCAAAATAATATAAAACACATTAAGAAAATGATATAATAGCTAAAAGAATGGAATAGAGCAGGAGAAAAATTCAGAAATGAGGAGACACACTCTGGATATAATTAAAAATAAAACAAAAGAATTCATTTTTGGAAAAACATCTAAGCCAGAAGAAACATAAGAAGGAATAAGTACAACAGATAATGCCTTAACAACAATTAAGATTGAAAAGAGAACTTTAAATATAAAAAGTTAAAAGTAATATAAAGTATATAAAAAGGTAAAAATAGTTAGACATAAAGTGACAAATATAGAAAGAAAGCAAAGAAGACTCAAAATTCATATACAAGGAGGCTCTGAAGAAGGAAACCAAATTTAAGGAACAGAATAAACAATAAGAACTCAAAGAAAGAAAGAAAGAAGCCAAAAGAAAACAAAAAACACTTTCCTGTTCTAAGTAACAATAATAAGATTAATAGTACATACTGAAAAGGCACAGTGCAATCCTAGGAAAAACCAATCCAGAATGACTAATATTGACATATATTCTAATAACATGATTGGACTTGCTAAAAAAATCCTTTTATCCTCTAGCAAAAGACTCAAACGAGGGGAATAAAATCAGATCGTCCACACAATTTTTGATGGCAATGCTTTGTGCTAGAAGAAAAGTGGAAAATAATACTTAAAATGCTCAAGGAAAGGAAAGGTGGGGCTGAGGATTTTGTGTCCAGCTGAAATGGCTCTCAAGTGTTAAAGACCATGGACAAACTGTAACCGAGATTCAAGAACTCCCGTGAGTTCTTCCTTGAGAAACTGGGGAATGGGTTTTTCAGACAACCAGAATTATAGAAAAGGCATCAACACAAAGACGGGTGGTAAGCTCTGAATGTATACTAGTACGAATAATTAACACAACTGAGAAATAGAAGGGTGAGAAGAAAGTAAGTAACAACTGTAAGTTCTGACAATGTGGAAAGAGTTTAACTATAAAACGTGGAAAGAGCTCTCAGAAAAATTCATTTTAAGATATTTTCATAATTGTATTGCTAAAAATACTGGTATTGTCCATCATAGATTGTTTATGTGTACTTAAGAATAAACCAAATGAGCAATTACGTGAGATTCTAATACATCCTCTCCATTGTTTTTGACAACCAGGATTTGCAGTGTGGGTGAAAGGAGAAACAAACTCCACGTTGAAAAGGTTAACATCCTGTAGCTGGAATGTAGAAGCCCTGGTATCTGCCAGTGAGAAACACTGTATCTAGATCCAAATTGCTACAAGATCCATCATGCTTTCCCGGTTTTTTCAGCATTCAGAACTAGAATATATGCCTCTTCCTGATCACACTGTGTAAACCCCCTGGATCTTAAATGCCACTCTGGGAAAAATAAAGGAAAGACAAAAGTCCTGAATGGACTGAGTTTGAAAGTGCCGAGAACATCTGAAGTGACTAAAAACATCTGGAATTCAACCTTCTGCTGTCAGTTGAATGAGAGTTGGAGGCAAAACTCAGTTCAGTTACAGAAAAATAAGTATGTTTTCCCACATCAGCATTTATTATTGTGATAGTTATTTCTATTATATTTCTGCTACTTCAGTGAAAAATAAGACAGTGTTGTCAGGTAACAGAACGGAGGGAAAAGGAGAGTGGGTTATTTAAGCAGAGGGAAAAGATTTAAAATATTGTCACAGAGGAGAATAATAAACTTACTAAGGAAACTTAGGGTTACTGGGCAGTGCTGAGTGCTTTTTGAGGTTTGTGGTTATGAATAACAATGTCATTAGTCAAGCTAGTTAAAAGAATATTTTCAACATTTTGCAAGTAGAAAGTTGACCTAGGTTGAGGTTCAGCCAGTGAAGCACTGTGTCACAGGGCAAAGAGAGAGGCAAGGTTAATGAGAGGAAATGATTTTGATTTGAGATGTTTTAATATGTTAGAATTGAAAAATGTAATAACAAATATAAGATATGAGTGCAAAATTTTGTCATAGATGGTATTTAACAAAAACAGCCACTGCCTACATTGCAGAAGTATCTTGAGCAAAAATGGAAAATAATTTTACTTCTAATTTGTAATTTTAAACCAATATGTTTTAATCTTATGTATGAATTTAATTTTTGATGTGAGTTGAGGAAGCTGCTTTGAAGTTTTTTATGTTTATTGGGCTTAAAACTTCCATGTTTCACCTTAATAAATGCCATTTATTACTAGGGAACCCTGTGTCTATAATGAACTTAGCTATTTCTCACATAGGAGAAATAAAATGTAAGAATAACTACACAATAGAGTATTGCTATGGATTGAATGTTTGTCTCCTCCCAAAATCCATATATTGAAAGCCTAATTCCTGATGTGATGGCATTGGAAGGCGGGGCCTTTGAAAGGTAAATAGCTTTAGATGAATTCAAGAGGGTAGAGCCCCCATGATGGGATTGGTGTCCTTATAAGAGGATGGAGAAAACAGAGCACGTGTTCTCTCTCTTCCTTTGGCATGTGAGGGTACAGCTAGAAGGCGGCCATCTGCAAGCCAGGAAGGATTCACCGAGAACTGACCATGCCGATGCCTGATGTCAGACTTTCAGCCTCCAGAACTGTGAGGAATAAATGTTTGTTGTTTCCTCTATAGTATTTTTTATAGCAGCCCCAACTGACTAAGACAGGCATATAAAGTATTTTGGAATTTTGGAATCAGGAGTACAATTTATGCTGCAAATACATGTAAGGTTCTCAATTTTGGAATCTGCTGTATTTATATCCTGCCTGTCAGAAGAAATTGAATGTTTATAGGACATTTAAAAGTATGATTATCATTTTTAGAAGAAAAGATTTATAAAACATATTCAGAGCATTATATAGTTTATACACTCTCTCACAAGCAGGTTAAAAAAAAACCCCTTCTTCACGAGGCTAACTCTTAATACAAGTCTATAGTACAAGTCCTGCTAACTGTCATTTCCTCTGGGAATCCTTTCCTGATCTCCTGATGTGCGCTAGGTGCCCCTGTGCTGTGCTCTCATAACACCGTGAATTTACCTCTCACTGAGGGGTACAAGAACTGCCTGTTTCCTTGTCTCTCTTCCTACTCAACTGTAAGCTGTTTGAGGTGCCTTGTTCCTCAAGACATCCTGGCATTAGCCCTGCCTTGCTCAAAGTAAGGCTCTGTGTCTATCTGTTGAATGAATCACCTCAAGAAAATCCATTAGATCAATTTGATAATTGTAAAATAGGCTTCAGAAAATGCCAGGGGAACCCCTCTTCCTATTTTTATCGAATCAAAAGAAACAGCAAAAAATGAAGAAAAAAGTAAAAAGTTAGAGTGTTTTAAATTGCCCATGTGTTAAAAATGTTGGAAACATTAAAAAAAAAAATTCGGAGCACTAAAGCAAAACAATACATTTTGCCAAGAAGGAAACAGGAATGTGACATTAAAATTAGCATAGCCATTCCAGAATTTGAAAAGGCAAGTATCAGAGGAATTTTTTAGAAAGACAATAAAAGGCTTTGTTAACATAGAATCGAATAAGTACCATACATAGTACACACACAGAATTTGTTCAGATTATTTCATTTTATGCAAACCAGCTAGTGATCCCATTTTGGCACTTTTGTTTGCTGTTGTCTTTGTCCAAAATCATGTGCTCTGAGGAAAACTATGAATTGCTTTAAACATTAACAGATGCTGGATTTAAAGAGTGATCAACTTCTAAACTGCTGATTACCATGGAAAAACTAAATACATATTCTCTGTTCTGTACCAAGTTTAAAGCTATTATACTATGAAGAGGTTTCTTATGTTTGAGAAAATGTAAAATATATACCATAAAAAGCAATGGCTTAATGGCTGTTTGTTTCTCCTTTGTATTTGGAATTGATTGACGTCAACCAAGTTTTGCTAAAATCTACCCAGCATGATAATAGCTAACAGCTATCGAGGGCTTAATATGTACCTGGCACTATTCTAAGGGCTTTGTGTGTACTAATTCATTTAAGCATCAGAATAACTCCGTGAGAAGTATTATCTCTCTTTTACAGATGAGGAACTTGAGTTGTGGAGAAAAATTTGCCTAAGGACATAAGCTAATAGCTGAGGCATCTGGGATTTGAACCAAAGCTGTCTAGCCTAGAGCCTGAATTCATCTTCTTTGCAAGTGAGAGCAAACTTGGTTCAACTTAGCAGGAAAGGGAGTTGTTCGAAGGATAGTGGGAATGGGGACTGCTGGGGAGCTAGGCTTGAGTCTGGACAGCCAGGGACAATCCTGAAACCACAGTGCAGAGTGGCTCTGGAGAGAAAACCACCTTCCCTACACCCACCACTGACTACTAGATGTGCCATGCACAAGATGTGATAAACCTTTTTCTCATTTTTGACATGAGCAGGCAATAGAACAAACTCTTACCGGTTTTTTTTCAAATTTTGCATTAACCAAACTGAACACATATCACTATTTTACCAATGTCACTCCATCTGCCACTGAAGCAGAAAATCATGCTTACCAGTGTTTAATGAATGAACTGGATCACACAGGGATGGTGGAAATGGTTCTCTATGGAGAAATATTGTTTCCCAGCTAAAGAAGTCACGGGTGTGGCCTAGGGGAGGAAGGGTGGGAGAAGACTCTGAGATGTTGCTGCATTTTAAAATCCTTGTTATATTTTCTCCATCACGTTTGGGGAGCTAATGCGTGCATCAGGGATGCAAGGTCAGGTAACAAAGGCTGATTTTAAGGGACAAGGAAGCCCTAGGAGCAGCACTCTTATCAAAGATCAGGTGCAGAGGGTTAATTCTTCCTTTCTGTGAAGTATCTGGACCCAGTATCCATGGCGTGCAGGAGCGGGAGAGCCAATTGTCTGCATCTCTTCCCAGCTCCACATTCTGTGGCAACACATTGGTGGTTCAAAATAGGTTGTGTGGGGGTATTTATACCACTGAAATCGGCAAATACTCCCAGAGCACCAATTCTTACACATTTATGGACACATCACTGTCAGATGGATGTACTTTCAGCAGAACTGCTACAGTGAGGCGTCAAGGGGATCCATGCACAGCGTTTCCTTCAAACAAAACCACATGCTATGTTCCGAAACAGGACACGGATTGTGCTCATTCACTCAACATTTGAAAAGTCATGGAGATGTTTATTTTAAAATGAATAGCTAGAATGGTGTCACCATCGATACACTTTAACAGGTAGTAATATTTCAATGGATTGTACTTCAAAAACAATACCTAATAAACTCAAAAATGTATTCAGGATCAAAGATCTCTTTGAGAATGTTCATTTGGAGGATGGAAAACAGGAAAGAGACAAAAACGAAAGAAAAGAATATTCTCAGTAAGCAGTAACAACCAGAGCAGTAAAATAATAATTAATCGAGATGTCACTGATTACTCTAAGAAATGAATGAATCACAGTCAGCCCAATGCATGCAAATTTCTCTCCCATTATACAAGTTGAATATACTCCACTGAACTGCTCCTAGTGGGAAGAGGCCATTCGGTCACAACTTAGCAGCCCAGCACAGGCTGCCAATGAAGGAATGAGATGGTAAGTGAGGGCCACAGGCCTTGATGGGGGTAAAGAAGTTGAAATAAATTCTCTACTTTGTTGCCAAAAGTGGCACCCAAGGATCAAGGAGAATCACAGAGTTAGATTTTACATCCCTTGTGATTTCTTTCCTGATTACCCACAGGTTGCCCAGCCTTGGTGGACGTCATTGAACATCTGTGCCCCATCTGTCAGCTGTTGTGACAATGTTCAATGTGTCCAACAGTCATGTCCTGAGGCTTGAGCAGCCTCTGTCACGTAAGCCAAGTGGACACCAGGGCAGTCATTCCCCGGAATTCACACTAAGAAAGAAGGCTGTCTTACCTTAGGATTTCCAGACACATTTGTATGTATAGGAGAAAATAACGTCACTTCAAACATGAAGGTCATCAATGTGATATTTTTCTGTCACAGGCTTTTGGGACTGCCTGGGCTGATACCATCTGTGTTTGATAGAGAGAATCTTATGTGATGGCTGTCTCCCTCTCCGAGGGAATATTCTATTAGTCAGCTCAGGCTGCCATAGCAAAACACCATAGATTAGAGGGCTTAAACAACAGAAACATGTTTTCTCCAAGTTCTGGGGACTAGACTCTCAGATCAAGGTTCTGGGAGATTTGGTTTCTGGTGAGGGAGGACTCTCTTCCTGGCTTGTAGATGGCCACCTTCTCACCGCGTCCTCATGTGGCCGTTCCTCCGTGCATGCACACAGGAGGAGTGTGGGCAGAGGGCTCTCCGGTGTCTCTTCTCCTAAGGACATTAATCCTATTGGACCAGAGCCAACCTTTATGACCTTATTTAATCTTAATGACTTCTTTAGAGGCCCCATGTCCAAATACAGCAACACTGGGGGTTAGGGCTTCAAAACATGAATTTTTCAGGAACACAAACATTCTGTCCATAACAGCCATTGACCACACCAGTCTGGGACGGTAGGTCACGCATGATCTGAAGTCAGGCATTGAGCACAATGTCTCTCAATATGGAGTAGTAGGGGTCCTGTAGATTTTCAGTTGAGTTTTCCCTCGTAATTAGGAAGGAAGCTAAAGACAGAGATTTCCTTTTAGTCGCCCGAGTAGTCAGGGCTGAGGACAATGGGGGAAGACAGTACACAGAAAGTGTAAGGTCCAAAAGGACAAGCAGGGAAAGCCTTATGTGAAGACTTTTATCTGGTCCACCATGGCTGGAAGCACCCCCTAAAAGCGGCTTGTCATCAGGCCCAGGGTTACTCTTGGGGCTTTGTGACTAGTGTGTGGAAACTAAGCCAGCCCTTCCATAAGGTCAGGAGGCCTCTGCCCAGGTCTGTCCTAAAACGCCTGACGACGGAATGTAAAGACATCAAACACGTTGTGCAGTGTACTACCCCTAGCAATGAGGCTAAGGAAGAACTCAAGGCCTTTAAAAATGATCCTCAATTTTTAAAATTAGGGGTACAAATTTTTAAATAGTTTATTTTTTAATATTATACTTTGTTTATAAAATGTCAATGATATAAAATATTAGTTTTATTAATATAGAATTTTAATAATATTAAAATATGAATTAAATTAATTAAAATTAGGAATGATGCATTTTAAAAATATTTGTTTAATTAAAAAAATTCTTATTTGCCATTTCAGAGAAGTCCTAACTTTTGCGTAACCCAGTGATGAGCCTCCAGGCAGGTTCCTGGAATTATAATGGACACATGCCCAGTGCATGCCATCCGAGGTACTTGGGCGTTGCTCTGGGTGTTTCGTTGGGCAGCGAAGGCTGAGACCACCTCAGTCCTGCTTTACCAGCTCTTTAATTTCCTTTGAGCAGTTTGATTTTTGGAGGTTGTTGTTTGCTAACATGTGGTCTTTGCCTACTATCTAATTACTATAGTTCATCATTACAGAGGGTGAGTCTGAACTAGTTATTTGAATGAAAGGCAATGTTTTATATTGACATTTTAATCAGTGAAACTTACCGTCATAAAATCTCTGTGAGACAGTAATGATTTGCAAAACCTACTATTACATCTTTTGTAGAGCCTGGCATCTGTGTATAATTGACCGATTTATTACGTGCTTGTGGTTCATTGATTTTCTAGACAGAAAAAAAAATTGGATTGCAGTATCTAACTGCTATTTTCCCCAAATTGATCATGTTGGCTCTCATAAATGTTCCCTTTGTGCTCATGCTCTTATTTTGCACAAAGGAAACTGTATTACATGCAGTGTGGTGTCATTGGCCTTGGAATTAGCGAGTCAGAGTTGGTTTTGTTTTTTTCTTCTTCCTGCAGAAGCTCTTTTGTTGTTGTTGTTGCAACATATTTTGAATGCAGTTTTAGTCAGAGAAATTTTCCTTACAAAAGGCTGCTTATTTTCTGAATATATATCTCTTCAGTCTAGCATTATCCCTATAAGGAGAATTTTCTGAAAGCTACTTTGCTTGATTTGTAATGATGCCAAACAAATAGACGTTTATTGACAATTAATCTTGGGACCATTTCCAAAACAAAGATGACTTTCAGAAAATTTTTCTCTATGCTATTGCTGATAATAAGACATTTCTGGCTTGGAGAGGAATTTTATGAAAAGAAGCCAAAGCGTTGAAGCCTAAGGCCATAAAATGATTAAAAGCTAATAGTTGTCTCTGTTTTCTTATATAGCATATGATGCAACATATAGAGTGAGGCAGACTTGTGTTTGATGTACACGAGTTTAGAATTATTGACCTTTTTCGGACTCATGAAAAAAAGCTAGAAGTAAAAAGAGATAAGGAGAAAATAGAAGCAGAGAGAAAACTTCTTATCTCATTCTATGAAGCCAGCATAATCCTAATACTAAAACCAGATGAAGACATTACAAGAAAGGAAAAAGATAGACCAGAATCTCTCATGAAAATGGATACAAAATCCTGAATAAAATGTTAGCAAATTGAATCCAACAATGTATAAACCAAATTATATACCATGACCAAAAGGGGTTTATTCCAGATATGCAAGGCTGGTTCAACATTTGAAAAATCAACTAATGTAATCAGTCACAATGACAGGCTAAAGAAGAAAAACTATATGATCATATCAATAGATGCAGAAAAAGCATTTGATAAAAATCCAACATCCACTTATAATAAACACATTCAGAAAATTATAAATAAAGGAGAACTACCTCAGACTGATAAAGAACATATATAAAAAACCTATAGCTGACATCATACTTAACGGTGAGAGACTAGGGGCTTTCCGTCTGCTATCAGGAAAGCAAGGATATCCCCTCTCATCACTCTTACTTGATATCATACTGGAAGTCCTAACGAAGGCAATAAGAGAAGTAAATAAAAGGCATACACATCAGAAAGAAAGAGATAAAACTTTGTACCTAGATGACATGATTGTCTATGTAGAAAATCCCAACAACAACAAAAACCCTTTCCTGGAACTAACAAGCAATTATAGCAAGGTTGCAGGATACAAGGTTAATATACAAAACTTAACTGCTTTCTTATACACTAGCAATGAACAATTGGAATTTCATTAGCACACACACAAAATGAAATACTTATGTATAAATCTAAACAAAATATGAGCAAGATCTCTATGAGGAAAGCTACAAACCTCTGATGAAAGAAAGCAAAGAATGTATAAGTAAATGGAGAGCTGTTCCACATACATTGAGTTAAAAAATTGAATATTGTTGAATATCAGTACTTCCCAACGTGACAGATTTCAATGCAATCCCAATTAAAATATCAGAAAATTTTTTGTTTGTTTGTTTGGGTTTTTTTGAGAAACTTGTTCTAAAGTTTATATAAGGCAAAAGATCCAGAACAGCCAACCCAATGCTGAAGTTAAAGAACAAAATCTGAGGACTTACACTATCCAACTTCAGGAATTACTATAAAGCTACAGTAACCAAGACAGTGAGGTATTGAAGAAAAAATGGACAAATAGATAAATGGAATAGAATAGAGAGCCCAGAAATAGACCCAGACAAATAAAGATAACTGATCTTTGACGAAGGAGCAAAAGCGACTTCACGGAAAAAGGACAGTCTTCTCAGCAGATGGTGCTGGATGGAGGGCCAAATATGGGAGCTCTGTATTTTCCACTTAGTTTTTCTGTAAGCCTAAAACTGCTAAAAAGGAATGAAGTCTGTTAAATACAATAAAAAATAAAAATTTGAAAATCTACTCCAAAAATAGGATAAAGAGAGCGATATAGTTATGTAAACATACAAACCTTTGTGCGAGATGAAAGCTTTGACATAAAACACATGCACACATGAGAGGGGCCCTAAATACATGAAAAAAATCACTGAGAACATCTATATTTTGTAGTAAATTAGACCCAAACCAAACAAGGTAGGAAAATAAGCAGCCAGAAAGAAAAATATAATGACATATCCACTCAAAATAAAAGAAAAAGAAATATTACCAGCACAAAGCAATAAAATGAGGATTCTAAAGGGTCACAGTATAAACAAAAGCACAAATAACCCTGAAAAAATTACCTTCAGTGAGGCTACGTGTACAATCTGGGCCAATCTCCCACTCTGCAGATGTCCCATAAAAATCAACTGCAGCAGCCCCTGTCCAGCTCAGGGCGAGCTCTCTGGGTGTTTGCACCAATCCCAGCAGAGTATTTGAAAACCTAGCGGACTCTGGACCCAGACAGAGTGTGTAGCAAGGCTGGGTTCCCAGGTACTAACGCTTGCTACAGGGCAGATAATAAGCCCTTGAAGACTGTAAATTCAGGCAGAGGAGCATAGACCTGGTGTACAGGCTTTCTGGTCACACTGTATGAGTCAGTTCCAGCTTTGCCCCTTCCTAAAGGTGAGCGCGAGAATTCAACGAGAAAATGAATGTGTGCGTTAGCTGTTAATAATATCTGGTGTCTACCCCATCGCCTACCATGTAGATTCTTTCTCTGCTCGGCGCCCTTGGATTGTCAGTTCTATTGGACGAGATGGGCGATTCTTGTTTCGGTTGCCTACCCCAGGTGCTGCCTCTTAGACCTCTCTATTCCTTCCACATACTGCGGCTTCCGTCTCCTGCCCGGCTTCCGGAACTCCCAATTCCAGCCAAGGCTCAGCTGGATGCTGTCGCTGCTGCTTTGAAAGAGAGAGCCGCACCTGTGCACCGAACACATCCGCGCCAACGTGGCGTCACCGTACCTGTGAGATTAGGGTAACAGTGATTTAAACTGAAAAAGTTAAATGAAACATTCTCTGTGCAGTAGCAGTGTGGAAGTCCAAACATGATGGAAATGAAACTAACTTTATTTAAACAAATAAAATGACCCAGGTGGTTATTGGTAGGCAACTACCTGGGTTGTCACATAGACAATGCACATTGGGCAGGCTTCTGAACATCAGGAATGCAGGGGAAGGTCTGCTTCTCTGCCCCTGACTAAGGAGCCACACAGCTGGCGGCAGACGGTGGGAGAAATTTCGCATCTGCATGTTTACGGCCCAGTGATGGGCAGAATTTTACGGCCAAAAGCAGTAAAAATCTGGCAACTATAAATATGGAGCCCAGAAATGGAATCACCACAACAATCTGGGGAAAAAAGACACAGAAAAATGGTAGAACTAAAACTCACCCCATCTTTAGAAAATAAGACAAAGAAAGATTTTAAAAATATAGAGATTTGGGAGAAGGGCAAACTTTGGGTCAGAAACAGAAAGGGAGCTTTAAAAAATGAACAAAAGGCTTGAGGAAAGGAGCATTGTGGAGTGTTTCCAAAGCTTTAGAAAGGGAATGAGATGTGTTTCAGAAGAACCCCAAAGCGCACGTTTTCTTGGAATTAGTACAAGATTAAATTAGAGATGTAGAAACAAGGG
>CAUYRT010062340.1:0-25967 GCA_963574885.1 Lepilemur ruficaudatus | reverse complement strand
GAAAGAAAGAAAGAAAAGAAAAAAAAATTTAAAGCCATTAAACTAAATGACCCTTTAACAGTCTTTTTTTTTTGAACACTGAAAAGAAAAATAAGATGTAACCATAATGAGTGCGATGTGCACCGTCTGGGGGATGGTCAGCCTTGAGGCTCTGACTGGAGGGGGTAGGGGTCAAGGGCAATGTACGTAACCTTAACATTTGCACCCTCATAATATGGTGCAATAAAAAAAAGAAAAGAAAAAAATAGTATAAGGGATAGACATGGATAGTATGTATAAACCATTATGGCAAAAGAAATAAAATAGAACAGTTAGGTAATGTAATCAATCTTTATCCGATATATGTGACAACTACCTAGCATTTGGCCAGATTTTATAAGTAGTGCTCTGAAATAGTGAACGTTTTTAGTAATTGATGTACACAAATTACCCCATACCTTTACACACTTGTAAAGAGCCAGTATTTAGCGCCAGATACAGTATTTCCTCAAGACTTAAAGGTAGAGAACTCTGATTAGCTGTATGCACAGGACTTTCTCTACATAACAGATGCCAGAAGACAAGTATGACATCATTTTATAGACAATTTTTGTAATGTCATCACTTTGAAAAATGAAAATTAAGGTCAGCCTAACAGAGATCTTTTATCTTTTCTTTTTATAGAAAATTAACAAACAAAATTTGATGATGAATGTACTAAGTAAAAAGGCATCCAAAAGCACTTTGCCCTTCCTGACAGGCTCAGGCAAAACACCAGCAGGGACCACACAAACACCTGGGTGCTGAAAGTAAAGGACAATAAAGGATCTTGGGGAGTGTCTTTGTCCTCCTTTCTGGGGCCTCTAACGTCAGGCCTAGCCCTTTCAAGCACTTTCTCCAGATTTTACAACTTGATTCTGCTGGATAAGGGGAGATAGAATCGCCAAGAAGGATCAGTGTATATTAATGGCATTCCAGAGAAATTCATCACCAAAACTCACCACTGCAGGTAATTTTTTCCCCATGGGAGACCTTCTCTCCAGAGAGAAAGGAGAACAGGCTTTGCCCTTTCGCAGCTCAGATACTGAGTTCTGTACTGCAAATGTGCGTAATGGAAGACCAGATGCTTGCAACTACCACATCAGGTTAAGTACTTAGGCATTAACTTGGAAGCATGAAGGGCCCCTGCCTACAACTCCCAAGCTTCTTTAGGCTGTTCATTACCTATACAATGTCAAAAAAAATTTCTAGCCAGAATCTCTAAGCAGGGTTGATAAATTAGCAAATAAAAATACAGGAGCCCAGTTAAATTTGATTCTTCAATAAACAAGTTATTTTTTAAATGCAAGTATATCCTAAATATTGCATGTGACATATCCTGAAAAATACATATAAATAATATATTAGTTGTTTATCTGAAATCCAAATTTAACTGGGCATTCTATATTTAATCTGGCAATCCCATCCCTATAGCTATCAAAGAGGAATTTCTCTCTTGGAGCTAAATATTAGCCCAGGTGGAAGAAAATATGGGAACATAGAAACTGAACTTTTTAACGTGTATAGTGTTCTGCAGATTGCACTGTGCTTACTTTACAACTTCCCTGTGAGGTAGGACCAAAGTCCTTAATCCTCACTTTACAAGTGTAGACTCTGTGTTAAAGAGTTGCAAAGTAAAAGAGCTGGGATTCAAATCAAGATCCTCTGGCACTGGCATTTCATAGAGGACTCTGTCAATCACTACACTAAACAAACTAAGAGAAGGAAGAATTAAGAGACTGGCTAGAAAAAATTGCTTTAGCAAGCAAAAATACCTGGCGCAAGCTCGGACACTCTTTTCTGTTTTCACGCCTAAGTAAGCAATCATCAGTCTGTGTTCTTCACCGGCTGAGAGTGGCCATTAAGAAATGAAAGTGAGTTTAGATTTCACCGGCATGTTTGGATTTGACATTTTGCATTTCAAGAAACCAAGGTCAGCTCAACCCTTTTAGTGCTGGGACCCAGAAACCACCATGAATTAAGCAAACAACCACCATAGCAAGTTTCAGGAGAAGTGGTAGAATAATTGTTCACTGCCTCTTGTGCTTTAATTTGGACCATCTTTATTTCTAAATCTATTAAGGAGGACTCTGTTGCACTCTGCAGAACACTAGCAAGTTTTATAAGGAGGTAGAGTTTATATTTGTGAATACTATTAAATAAAAAATCGGGTGTCAACAGTAAAATGTTAACCTTCCCAACTTTAGCTGTCTTCTTTCTAACTCCCAGCAAAGCTGTAGCCTGAAGAACTCTTACGTTAGAAAATTATAGAAAACCGAACTGTATACTTCTTGTTAAAAGAAAAAAGGACATGTCATGGGATTAATCTATCACTGCTAAGACATTTCAAATTCAAATCTTTCTCTACTCTCCCACAAAATCAAATACCCAGCTATATTTACCACATCAAAAAAATTAGTTGAATCTCTAATATCACAGAAACAAACTAATATTTTTCATGTGCTTATTCGTTTTTAGAAGCTGTGCAAGGAGTAACAATTTCCTGTGACAACTGTCTGTGAAGAATACTGTCAGAAATCTTGAACTGCCCAGAGCTGTGGCAAGAAAGTCCAGAGATTATTATTGGGTAATGACATTGAAAATAAAAAAGTATATAGTATTACAGTATTGAGCTATTAGAGTAAGGAATCAATTCAAGAAGACAAGCAAAATTTATATATTTATTGATTTTAAATTTTACATGCTCTGCTATATGAGTAAATCTTTTGTAGTAATTCTAAAGCTTTGAAACATTGTAAATAACAAGGACTGTTGAGAGTCCAGAACAGCTATTTTTTCATACTGAGAGTATATAGCCTTTAATGCATATTAGAAGAAATTGGGGTAATGAAATAACATAAAGCTAACTTAAGTCAGGACTAGCATGGGTCTTTTTGGTTTGCTTTTTGTCTCCAAAAAATCGAGCATGTACCAGGTAGTGAAGTAATTCCAGGTAGCATTGTACTTAAGGAAAAGCATAATTAAATTGATCCTATTGTATTACATAAATCCAACATATCCTGTGTAAACTCAGAAACAGGTGGCTCTTTGTAAAAAGTAGCTGGCTGCTAACCAATAGCAGTAAAGTTTTCTCACACAAGTATAAATACGCTGGAGGAAAACACTGCAACAATAGTTGACTCAGGATTCCGTCATCAAGAAGTAGATTGGATTTGAAATCACTCCTGTATGTTCAATGTACCAGAATCCAAAACCTCAACATTGGGTGGTGGGTGAGCCTGTTTCCAGACAGGCATTTGAGGAAGCCAGTCAGGTTCCTAGAGACTGCCCTTCATTAAAAATGATTGCAGGTTTGGTCATTTGTAATTTTCAATCATATATGTAATATAGAAAATGACAGGCATGAAGGGGGTAGGAGGAGTTTTGTATTTTTTACTGCAGTGAGCCTGACTGACACTTAGGAGAACGTTTTGACACATTCAAGTGTGAGCAACAAATCTGTCCACTGATTCATAAGCCACATGTTTACTTAAAGAGGCCTGGTCCAATAAATGAGGATCAAAATCCCAAGTGCTTAAGTCCATAAAATTTCCTAAAGTGAAATAGCATCAGCAGAACACATTTTGACTTTCCTAAGATGAGTAAAGATTTTCAAATAAGTACATAACCCACTTATACCATTATTCTCATTTCTATACAATTTGTTTTATTTTATTTTATGCAGCTGTACACTATTTTTTTTTAATTCTGAGAAGCCACACATCTACCTTTCCAATATTTAAACTTGTATGAGTATAAAATGAGTATAGTACTCAGGTAATTAACCCTGTTTATTTTTGCAATTTTAACTTATATTTGCCCAGAGTGTGTCTTTGTTGCAAAATATTTATTTGGAAGCCCTATACCTTACAAAGTTTTATTTTTTTCCTCATTGGGCCCCTCCTCACACACATACAAAGCTATATAAAACAATGATTCTACACATTTGCAAAGACCCGAAGGAAATGTTGGTGATCCTAAAACATACCACATTCAGATGAAAGAAAATATTTTCCATATTTACTAAAAAAGAACAAGAGCTCCGTATTTCTATAGGCTTCTAAAGTGAGGTGTTGAGAATGGAAATCAAAATCACTGTAACTATTAACACTTAAAAGTTAAGCAACGAGTCATTACAGTTTCTTAAAATGGGGAACCTTCGTAAAATCGAGTGTTTCTAACCAATCTACCATGCTCCCGTCCTGGCCACCAGCATAGGCAACCTTTGTGTGTTGGAGAGTGAGAATTCCTGCTCATGAAGGAAAGTGAGTGGAAATGGTAGAGGAGAAAAAGAAAAGAAAGAAATCTACTAATTCAGGGACCTTGAAAAGTTAATTTGGAAATTTTTGTTAGTGATTTTGGACTTCATTAAACTCCATGTATCACTTATAGCAGCATGATCTCAATAGTTTGAAAGGTATTTGTCATCAGCAAAAGAAAAACATTATTTTTAAAGGAGTAAAGAGATTGATGCATCACTGTGGACTACTTAAGCCCCACGCAGTTTCAGTCTTTAGTATTAATCTAAGCTGATGGCTTTTGCATACGGCACATAATTAAACATTTTCTTTTCAGGGCTTTATAGAATCCCCATATGTTTTTAATGGCATCATCTGAATGTTTTTCTTAATAATTTTGGCAGCCTGCTCCTGAATCTTCAAGTTTGTTTTTTGTTCCTAATATCTTTTCTACAGAGGCCGCATTGTGCCAGAGATTGAATAAAGCTCTGAGAGCCTTACAGTCGGGGAAGACACACACACAGACTCACACACACCCACATTGTGCTTGCTCCTCTCTCTTTATTTGCAGTCCCTACTGCTATTGACACTGGGAAAAGCTATGTGAGAAAGAGAAGGCAAGGAAAAAACACAGGGCCCCGAGTCGCAACTTCACTCCACCACTGTGGCATGGGCCCTCTCTCTTCTTCAGTAGGACTTTGTCAACTCTGTGTTGTGTCTGTCTGTCTGTCTGTGACAGTTTGACATGCATACTTAGGGATGTGCATGCCAGTGGAGTGGGTTGACTTTGGTGGCTGCAACAAATGGTTTGCCTGCCACTCTGGGGCTGGACGTGCCATGATTTGCTGACTCAATACCTACTGCCTCATAGGAACAGACTTTCTCCTTTTGAGCAGTGGTCTATTTTCTGAACCAAACCCCTTCAGACACGACCCATAAAAGTGAAATAATGAAATGTTCACCATTTGGCTTAGTCGGGCACATTTTGAGCTGTAAATCAGAATCACTTCCATTTCAGGTGGTATAAATGCAACCTGGTGATCAAACATACATCCAAGAGAGGACATCAGGATATAATAATAATCTGAGATCTAATATCCATGTATACCCAGGACTAGTGCCCATAGTCTCAAATGTAGAACATAAGAGCCTCTACTTGAAGAATAAGTAAATCAAAGAGAAGAATGTGCCCCATTGTTGTTCCAATGTAGCCTTGAATTTGCTTTATCCCAACATAAATTTAAATTCTGGAAATTGACACAGACAATAAATAACTCACATTTGAATCATAAGTCTCCTTTAAATTGAGTGTTTGAACTCAGATCCAAGTTTCAAAACATAATATTTTTTTAAAAAAATGTGTTCTCACACTCTTTCCATATTTGTCATCATGAAATCTGATGATGTGAATGAACAAAATGGAAATAGTAACGAAACAGCTTCCTTATGCTATTTTCCTCATTGAATTTCATTTATTTACAGATGGCCAAGTGGCTACGAAGGCATTTGAAACTCTCCTATTATTAAGAAGTAAGATTTATCAAAAATTTCAAAGAACTGGTTTGCATTTCAGAATTCCACAGATGATGTGCCTTAAATAGAAACAACCACCCTGGAAAATCTTAAAACATATGCAGGCAAACAAGGGCAGAAACAAATTATCCAGGAATAGGAATGTTATGGCTTTCACTGGTACCACTAACATTTGTTGTTGAACTTGACTGAAACAACAAATAATCTTTAAGAGCCTTTCTTTTTAATGGCTCCCAGTAAACAAATATATTTAAAAAAAAAAACCAAACCTTACTTTTTTCCCATATGAATTGCTGTAGAATTTATAATGTGGCAAATACAATTTTAAAAAGAAGGTTCTGGAAATGAAGTGATTGAATAAAAATTAAAAGTAAGGTCTAAAAAGAAGTCAATTGACATTCTCCTAGTCCAGACACCATTTCAGCTGCTCAGTCTCCTAGCCCGAGTCGAAGGAAAGAGCTGCCAGAGAATCAAAGCCACAAAGTCTAATAAGCTCACAGTCCAATAAGGACTGTCACAGCAGGACTCCTACGAGGACCCCACACAGCTGTGCAACCTTGGTTAAAACCCAGAAGTTTCTTAAAAGGCTTTGAGCCATGAACTCCAGCAGGACACTAATACTTCTCATCTTCTATCTAAAATTTGATTAAGAAACCTTCCTCTCTCCTCCCAGAACAAACTGCATCCATGAAAATATTTCACAAGTGGTGGTATTCCACATTTGAAATGACCCTCCCCTTCCAATTGCTAACAACTGCCAAGGCTTCCCACATCCAGATCTCAGAGCATTTACCGTCACAAACTCAATGTAAAAAAGCTGAAGTAACAGCCTATATGACACTTCCCTCTGTCCCCAGCATTTGAAAATTGTTTGGTAAGGATGAGGCCCACCTGTAAGTCTAAGAACAATTCTAAATCCAATCTGATGAGGAATTTGAAAGGTTCTAAGCCAGTAAGCAGCTGGGCCTGATTTTCAATGACCTTTTCTTTGGTTGTATAACAGTAGCTGAGTGCTAGCCTTACCCCTCAGAATGCAGCAAGGCCAGCCTCATGCCCTAGGGCAAGTACATAGATCCCCGTTGTACTTGCCACCACCCAAGTTCCTCTGGGACTGGGCCTGCCTTATCTTCATCTTCCTACAGGCAACCATTTGGTGGGTACTACCCAGTGGCAGGTGCTGTGCTGGGCACTGGAGAGAAGAATGAGAATAAACAGGACACAGTCTCTGCTCTCAAAGAACTCACAGTAGAATGAAGGACACAGACACACTTTAAGTACAAGATGATAAGGGTTGTAACAGAGGCAGAAGCAAATTGACGAGGAGAGCAGAAGTGGGGATTGCTAACTCTGTTAAACCAAGACAATTTCACAAAAGAGGGACATCTGAGGTAGCCCTTAAAGGTATTCAGGTGGTGGAAAAGGCAAAGGGACAGAAAGTTAGAAATGCAAGAAAGTCTTTCTAAGAAGTGAGCACAGTGTGTACAAAGGCTGACCAGTGGTTCCCAAAGTTTCATGTTCCTACGAGTCACTTGGGGGTGCTTCTTAAATGCAAATTCCTGGGTCTCACTCCCAGATTCTGGTTCTGTTGGTCTAACACAAGGACCTGGAATTTGCATCTTTAACAAGTAGACAGATCTTAGGTCACACTTTGAAAAGGACCTGACCGGGGCCATAAAGGTGCACAATGTGTTTGAGGAGTAAGAAGAAATTCGGTAAGAATGGAGCATGGATTTGGGGGGTGGGAGGTGGACTGGTCAACCAGGTCTGAGAGAGATTGTGGAGACTCCCAGGCACCTGTGAAGCCCTAATAATGAGATTCTGGGAAGCTTCGGAAACCCAGAGCCCCTCTCAGAGCTGCACCAGGGCCTGGACTCAGTCTCTACAGCCGCAGGACAGAGGGGGAGGGGAAGAGCCCAGACAGCCCAAAGTTTCCATGCCAGCTCTGCCACTTACTGACTATAGTCTTTGCAAATCATTAACCATTTTGGGCTTCAGTTCTTCCTTTGCAATATGAGAATAATAACACAAGAATGTCAGGGTCATTCTAAAGATTAAATGGTATATGTACATGTCATGCCTATCTCAGTACTTTACATGTTGTAATTTTATAATAATAAAAATATTAGCTACCATTTTATTGAAAATTCAAGTAAACAGCAAAAAAAAAAAAAAAAAGATTTCAAATTTAGAGTCATGGTTTACCTGCATGAAAAACATGTAGAATTTCCCCATGACTGAGTCTCCTCATACCTAAATGTCACCTAGCTGTCTGCACTTCAGATCCCCCAGACCTATTCTCCCATTTTCTACTGTGGGTCACATCCCAGCCCACCAACCTCTTTCTAGAGTTGAATGTTCCCTGGGCTGACATAGTTTACCTACCACCATCACCACCAGCAAACCTGACAGGTTTTCACCAGCTCTCTCTCCTGATCACATATAATCCCAAACTTACTCCAGTGCCACCATCATTATTTATGCAGGTTGGTACTGGGCCTAAATACAAGTGATGGACCTGCCAAAGATGCACTTAACAGACTGTCCCATGAAGCTCCTGATCTCTCTGGCATAAACAAACTGAAGCAGAGAAAGCTTGCCCCTGATACTGAGGACAATGAATAACTTTATCTTGAATCCTTATCTCCTCATTATATTAAGACCCTAAGTTTAAAGAACATTCTGGAGTTTCAAGACATTTTCCTCTACTTTCTCTCATTTTACCCTCTTCATAACCTCATGAGAAAGGAAGGCAAGACATTTCCCCCATTTTACAGACTGGAAAATATTGAGCTTAGGGAAATTAGATGACTTAGTCACGGGACCATTGAACTACAGAGACTTGAACCCAGGCTTCCTGCCTCCTACTACAAATGCCCTCCACTGTTTTACATCTGCTACTCTCATTTTCTGCTGACCTTGACCTTCATTAGAAGAGCTAATAAATGCTCAAGGGTCTGACCCTTCCCCATAAAAGATTACAAGTTTTGAATTACACAAAAACAAAGCCCATATAGCAGTACAGCCTAAAAAACAGCTTTATTAATCTATTTCTTAAGAAGGGGCCATTAAGTCCAAAGACATTGAAGAATCAGTTGGGTTCCTCTCTGTACAACTGGAAAAAGATTTGGAGCCACACTAGTTTTCGTGGTAGAGTAGAAAAAACAAGTTTTAGATCAGAAGGATCTGGGTTCACTATCCTGACTCTGCCACTACACTGAGTACATGATCTTGAGTAATTTCCTGAAATTTTTTAAATTCTTAAAATGGGATGATCACCTCTAAGCTCAAGTGTGATTGTATTAATACTACAATAAACATCACGAGACTAGCTTGGGAATCACATAGAGGCCCTTAACAATTGTTAGCCCATTTTCCCAGACCAGTGTTAGCAAACTTTAATGTATATGAGAACTTGTTAAAACATTGCTTGCTCAGTTGCCCTATCCTCAGAGTTTCTCCACTCCTGGGAACCTTGCTGCCTTATAAATAGTCCCTGAAAGTCCTTGGGGGCTGCTAGATCAGTGCTTCCTGAAAGCGGTATGAAAGTCTGATTGAGGCTGCTCAACCGCCCTGTTGCTCCTCATGTGATTTTTGCATTGCTGGCCTCTCAGCAGCTTCCCTTCCCCTCTTCCCCAGCCCACCCCCACATACACAAATTTACAGAATCTGACGGTCTTTCAGGAGTGCAATTAGGGCAGTCATTTAAGAAAGGCACCAGCAATAGCTCATTTTTACATGTATATATTTTTCTTAAAGGGAGTGGTAGATTTTGCTTCTCGAAAGGAATAACAATAGCAGCAACAAAACCCCCGAAAATACGTTAACCCTATTTTATGAAGGTGGTATAGACAGTATATTCTCTTTCATTTCTAGATATGAAGGATACATAAAAATGTGATGAACAGGCACTGGCATATATATCGTTCTATTCTTGTGAAGAAATTTGTAATATATATCTATTTTGCTGCAGCCGGATTCCACTGAGTCATCAATTTCCACTGTATTATCCGATCTTCGGCTCAGTTGGAATATTAAGCAGCCACCAGATTTTGAACTTTGCATTTCCTCACGTTTGGCCCTTCCCTGATCAAGCTTTGTTTCTCTGCGATTATAGATATATATCAGACTTTCTTTGTCTTATCAAGACCTGGTGTGTAGTGATTCTGATTTATCATTTTTACAACAGTCTCTTCCCTGCGGGCTCCAGGTCGTGATGGTGGCATTGCTACAATTTATGGTGGGGATTGTTGACGGAAAATGTATGCTCTTTTTGATTTTCCTTCTTTCCAACACCTGGTTCTTATTTTCCCAACTCTAGCTTCTGCCATTTTAAGCATTATTTACCATTTGCTGAAATGCATGGGTCTATTTGGAGGGCGATGTGTAAGGTAGAGGATGGATTTTTACAGTTGGCTATGATTTTTCCTCTTAACAACCCAATGCTATTTTTTTTTTTTTACATTTTTGTATGTTGTTAGACTCCTGGAGTTCATATCCATTTCTCACTTGTTTCTCCTTATCTGCCACAACTTATTAGTTCTCTCAGAAAGAAAAAGAAAATGCAGGCTGGGTTAAGTTGCTCACACAGGTTTTGGAATGCTGTCTGTGATTCGCACTGTAGGTGGTCACCTCCCTTTCCAATCTGCACAGGTTATTTATTACTTAGTGAAGACTCCTCTCCCTCAAAGTCCCAAAGCAAGGCTCATTTTCTTCAGAGTCTAAGGACATTTCAGAATAACTTGGCAAAAGGAAGAACTTTTGAAGCCTGATAGTAATCCACTTGCCAATATTGAAGAAAACTTTTTAAAAGTGTGGGGGGGAGGGATGAAATAAAGTTGCTCACACCTGAGCAAAGTTTGATTTGAAGATTAGCATTAGGTCTCCCTTCCAGTGCAAATCACAAGCCAGTCAAGACTATTTTTCTACCAGAAACACCCAGAGTGCTTCCTTGCTTTTTGGTCTACCCTACTGCACCCAGCAGATGTTAGGCAGTGTGAATTTCTTGTCAAAATTGATTTCTGTTTCCACTTTTAACCAAGGTTTTGTGAGGTTTTTTTGTTATTGCTGTTGTTGTTAATCTATATCTGTTGCAAAAGGCCAGGTAGTTTGGGGTATAATTTAAATGAAATTAATACTGAATGTCTCCTCCATCTGCCCCTCCACTCATTCCTGAAAACAGAAGTCAACTTCTCAGACTAAAATTTTTAATAAAGAATTTGTGAAATATGTCAATTACACCTGCTCTGGTGGAGACAGCTAATAACCCCCCTGGATAAAGTGCCCTGACACACCTACTCTCCCAGGACAATTCCTATTTATGCTTGCTATCCATGTAATTATTAGTGGTGTTATCTTTCACTCTCAAAAGTGTGTCATTTTGGATGAAAATTATATAGTTATACTATCCTGTATCCATTCCCCTCTCCTTCCTTTTAGTAACAAAACCCTGCTGAGTTTTATTTGACAGGACACTTGGCTCCCAGATAGAAACTGCATTTCCAGTTTGCCTTGCAGCCTGGAATGGCCAATTATTTATATAACAAACAAACACACAGTGCTTACTATTTGCCAGCTACTGTTCCAGGTACTCTACAAATTAACACATGTAATCCTAATCCTATGAGCTAGGTGCTTTTCTCATCATCCCTATTTTACAGATGAAGAAACTGAGGGGCAGAGAGGCTGGATACCCTGCACGGTGGCAGAGCTGGAATGTGAATCCAACACTCTGTAACTCTATCGTCTGTGCTTTAACCTCCCCGCTCTAAGTGTGACCAAGTACCGGCCAATGGGAGGTGAGAGGAAGAGACATGGGCAACCTCTCCATTTAGTCCTGAAAAAGGAACCCCAATGTCCCCAACTCTTTCTTTCATCTTTCACTCAGCAGGAGTGGGGACCTGGTGCTAAGGAACACACAGAGACAGCACTCCAGGAGCTGGGGGAGCCACAGATAAAGGGATGCGGATCCTCGACCAACCCACCCTCATCTGCCTGCCTCCTGATGGTGTATGCGTGGAAACAAGCTGTCAGCTGTCTTACCTAAGCCACTGTCAGCCTGTACCCTGTACAGCCTGTATTAGCCAATACATATCCACATCCTCTCCTCACACAGTCCCACTTGATGCACAAGTCTAGAAACCCTTTGAAGCCAGACATACAGGAAGGTATACATGAATATTTCATTCCAGCATCAAAATCAGTTCTCCTGACCAGAAACAAATACTCTCTCCCATTGGCTCCAAGAGTCCTATCTATTCTGATAGCTACTCCCGTACCATTATCAGAGATATTTCATCCCAATTCTATATTTAATTCTAGAGACATAGAAAACTTCCATGAAAGAGACTGTAGAGCTAAGACATGCACCTTCAGCCCTTACTCTCAACTGTCCAGGTGCCATCATGGCCTCAGGCCCATCCTAAGGTCATTCCAGAGCAAAGCGTTCATCATAAAGGCCTTCTTGTAGCCCTGTGTAACATAGCACCCTCCACCCTAGCCCCACGGCATCCCCTTTCCCAGTTTACTCTCCTCAACAGCATTAATCACCACCTGACATAGTTAATTTCTTTCTTTACTTATAGCCCACCCCATCTGAATTATAATCTCAGGGATATAGGAACTGTGTTTGCTTTGGTCATTCCTTCATCCCCAGCTCCTAATGGAGCCTGATATGCCGTAGGTGCTCAACAAATACTGATTGATTAAATGAGTGAAGAATAAACAGACTTTGGACAGCTGTGACTATGTGACTTTTGGGTTATGTCATCTCTCTGGGTCCCAGGATAATAGAATCTAATAGGGTTGTTGTGAAAATTAAAAGAGGTAATAGATGTCAAATATAGAAATTACCTTCCAGTACATGGTAAAGGCCCAATATAAGAGGAACAAGTAATACAGTGCTCACTATATTCAGGCCCTGTGGCTGTGCAGTACGGTTTTATTTAATAACAGCCCGTGTGTTCAGAACCACCCACCGTCTGGTACCATAACAGGAGTCCTGGCTCAGTCATCATACATCTCTCGCCTTGTTCTGGTCTTCTTTCAGGAATTTCCTAAGAAAAGCTAGACTGCAATTTCCTGAGGTAGGACAAACCCCAACCCTGTCTAGTAAACTCAGATCAGGAGCTGCTAGAACTGGTCTTGCCTTTGATAAGGAAAAACAAAATAGTATTTATTTTAGGATTAGTGCCATATCTGGTATAAAAGTTACTGGGTTTGGAGTTGGTTAAATATCCTTTTTTTTTTTTTTTGGTATGCCTTTAAAATCAGCATTGACCCACTAATAATCTGAGGGGTTAGGTAGTCAATTTATTTCTTCTTGGACTTTACTTCAGCAGACCCTGAGCAGTACAATCAGACCTTGAGGCTGACCCTTATACTCTGGAACAAAGGTATGTCTGCCACCTAGCTAGGTGGAGAGACCTCTTTTCTAAAAAAATGAGTGGAGCTAGAGTTCTGGGGATAACAGGTGTCTTAAGAAAAAGGTACCAGGATGAATTTTAAAGGGAAAAATCCATACCCAGGCTCTGTGATAATTAATTGCCCACATTCAACTAGTAATTCAGAGATGGTCTCCTTGCCCATCCTCATGCTTCAAGGCCCCAACTCTTTCCAATTTTAACACCAACTAAACTAGAAACTATTTAGGGAATAGTGACAAAAGGAATAGTAGCAGCAGCTACAAATCTGAGTGATAACTATATGCAGGAAATATATGTCTCACATTTCATATTCCTAAGATTATATGTTTAGCCTCATAATCCTAAAAATAAGCTACTATTTGTTGTTGATGTTCCTTTTCCCCCTTTTATAGTTGGGGAAACTGAGGCTCTGAGTTGTTGCTAGCACCCAAGGTCCCACAACTCGTGGGGAACAAAACGAAGATTCTAATGCAGATCTTTATAGATCCCATGCCTACACCCTCTCTACTGGATCTTCCAGCCGTTGGCCCCTTGTAATTCCTATGGCAGGAGAGTTCACACAAATATTTCTGGAGACCTCAATACTAAGGATATAAAAACAATTGTTCAAACTTTACCTAACAAGAAGAATTATTTCCCCATGGACATCCTCTGGGATACCTATATGATTCCATGACTCATCCAGCAAATGTACCTGCAGGTATAGTTTCATTCTAACGAACACTCGGGAGCCCTGCCTGTAAGTCTAATGTAGGCATTAGTGTTAGAAATGTCTTAATAGTGAATCTCTCTTTGTATTTCATCATCTACTAAGTGTATATTTTAGACGGGTCAAAAACAAACATCATTACCCTATTACACTAATCCTCAATATGCTCATCCTCTGATTATACCCAGGCCTGAACTAATAAAATCAGGGCAATGAGTAGATGTAACCTGAGGCTCCCTACTCTCATAAGCAGTTTTTGTTGACAAAAGTTTTCACTACGTGAGGTTTCCCCTCAGAACCTGCCGATATATTATTATTGACAGACTAAAGTTTGTGTATTCCAGGTCTGGACAATTTTGACCTTCATCCCTTCAGCACTGGTTTAAGATAGAGTGCTAGAAAAGTGAGCATCTTAGTGGGCCATCAGCTTATTTTCTTTTCTTAAAGGAAACCAACCCAATTATTTGGGGATGGTGAGTGGCACATATATTCCTCTTTAAACTTCTTTTCCATTTTTCACCAATATTACTTTGCATCCAAAGATAGAGGCAAAGATGAAAAGCAAAGGCTGGCTGGGCACAGTGGCTCACACCAATACTTCTAGCATGTTGGAAGGCTGAAGCAGGAGGATCGCTTGAGGCGGGAGGTTCGAGACCAGTGTGGGCAATATAGCAAGACCCTGTCTCTACAAAAAAAAAAAAACATTTTTTTAAATAACTGGGCATGGTGGTGTGTGCCTGTAGTCCCAGCTACTCAGGAGGCTAAGGTGGGAGGATCTCTTGAGCCCAAGAATTTGAGGCTGCAGTGAGCTATGATTGCACCACTGCACTCCAGCATGGGTGACAGAGTGAGATCCCGTCTCTAAAAACAAATAAATAAATAAAAATAAAACTTGAGTGGAAAGATGCACAGACTTGGCTGACAGGACTAATAGTATTAGAATTTATGGACATGGTTGTTCACGGACCTATTTATCAATTTTATAATTCTACAACAATTGCCCTAAACTCTGTACGTGTGCAAGTGTAACCTGCTAGAGGTTCTCAACTGTAGTTGCACATTTGCATTACCTAGGAAGCATTGTTAAAATAATGATACCTGGAACTCACCCTCAGAAGCTCCGACTTAATTGATATGAGGTGGGGTCTAGGCATTAGTATTTGTTAAAAGAACCCCAGTTGATTCTCATGTGCAGCCAGGGTTGGGAACCACCATTCTAGACGATTCTCTACTGAGATTCAGTAACTTCTCTGTCCCCATCACATAGTTGTAACCCTCCAGCCAAATAAAACTTCAGATGAAAATCTCTTATTGCCAAATTTGTTTCTCATCTAATCTAATTGGTGTGTTCAATCTTTGCCTAATTGTTCACTATTCTCTTCTCATGGAGCTCAGAGTATTTTTTGTGATAATCCAAAATTCTTTCAACACTATAATAACATTAGTTCATTGTATGATCCCTTAAAACATCACACCAGCTTTTGTTGTTCACAAATGGCAAGTTAGATAGACATAGACTTCACTTATGATTTGATGACTAAGTTAAGGCAAGTGACTATAAATTCCCCAGCCTCGATCTGCAAAACAGGTAGGTTGTAATACTTAATATGTTTGAAATCCTCCAAAAAACTACAGTGCAACACAACCTGCTGTCAACTGGCTGTGCAACTTTTAGCAAATCAGGACCCCTCTCTGAACCTATGCTTACTCAGCTACAGAGCAATGGATTTTTTCTGTCCAGAGGAGTTATTGAGTCCAGGATTCTCTTGCAATGTTGAAGAAGTTCTGCATCTAATGTCAGGCTGATGAGTAACCAGCTACTGGTGGGTGCAATGACAGTAGTCAATGGTAGTGCCTAAAACTGTTTCCTCTTGCCATCCAACCAAAAGAGCCCTGCTGAATTTGCCAAAGCAAGAGAAGAACAGAATTCCTACATTTTATAATCACGGAAGAGCAGCTTCAGCTACTCCTATTTGAAACAGGCAAATACATCCTATAAATGTATTTATAACCTAGAGAAGGCTCAAATCCAGTAAACCAGACATTTATTTCAGAATTTGCATGCTAGGATTCTGTCTTTATCACACCGCTCTTCTCATGTACACTCTCTCTCTTCCTGTGCCAAGGACTCTGAAATCTGTATCCTCAGGCCTAATTTTCCAGCTGCCTCTCAGATAATCTCCCGGAAGTTCCATAGACACCTAAAATGGTGCATTCCCAACCAAATTAAATGTCTTTTCCCAATTCCTCTTCAGCTGTTAACTGTCTTCACCAGTCATCTGAACTAGAAAATAAATACCTCTGAGATTTTTCTTTCCCTTTCTCTCACTCCCACAACCAACTCTGGCATTCTGCCTTCAAAACATCCTGCAATCTGACATGCTGCCCATGCCCATTGCCACTACTTTTGTTCAGACACTCGTCATCTCTCCCCTACATTACCATTGCAGCCCCTTCCCAGGACTCCTGCCTCTAATCTCCCCAAACTTTGATCATTTGCTTTGCTGCCACTACATTTAATGTGGCCATGTCATGGCCCTGCTTCAAAGCCTTTAGTGCCTTTAAGATACAGTCCACATTCATAAGTGTCATAATCAGATGCTGCCTACCTCTCCTGGCTCATTTTTTTTAATTCATTCATTTCACAAATATCCATTGAGCACCGAATCTGTAGCAAGCACTATTTTATGCATTGGAGATAGAGTAGAAAACACTGCTATATCTTTATCGAGCCCGCACCCAGGTGCTGCAACACACCCGAACACCTGGCCTCCAGCAACTTGAAATCTCATCATTTTCTCCATGTCTCATGCTCTTTCGGGCTTTCATATGATACCTCTACAGGCTGAAAGACTTTTTTTCCTTCCTCTCACATATACTGGCACTCACTATAAAGACCCAACGCTCAAATTTAACCTCCATGAAGCCTGCGGGAGTTCCTCAGGTGGAGTTGAGCACGCTTCCCTCCCAGCTCACAAAACCACTTTAAAGGCATCTCTTGCACACGTACTTCCTTCTCACGTCTGTCTCATCACCAAACTGGAAGCCCTTCAAGAGCAGGGTACCTACCATCTTACTCCAGTGCTCATCCTCTATAAATTTTTACTGATCTCATGAATTTAAAAACAAACGAACAAGCATGTTCTATTATACCTTTGAGAAGAATAGTCCACAAACTGTAGCGTGCATCAGAATTAGTTGGGGATCTTATTAAAATGCTAACTCTGATTTGTTAGGCCTGGGCTGGGACCTGAGACTCTGCAATTCTAATAAGCTCCCAGAGGATACTGACGCAACGGGCCCAAGGACCACATTATGAGGAGCAAGGCTTTAGAACTTGATTACGAAACACAGAAAAGGGAGAGTAGTTGGGAACTATTCTCGTGGAAATTAAACAAACAAAAAAAGTAGTTCCGTTTCACATTTTGTCTATCAAATATACATGACATCTTGACAGCAACCAGCTTCCTGAAGTGCTAGAGAGAAACAGCCGTCGTTACAACCTTTTCCCAGTTGGCAAGCCCATGCCTAGCTCTCCAGAGTCTCTGGGAAGCCCTAAGTGCAGCTGGTTTACCGGCTTCTGCTTGTCACAGAAGCCCAACGCCTGCACATGGCTCAAATGTACTCCCTTGTCATCTCCAGCACGGACACAGGCCCCAAACTTCCATGCCAAGAATCGGTGGCCCAGGACAGCTCAGTTCCTCTTTCACCCTCCCCTTTCTATGGCACCAGCCCTGGCTGCCACTCAGGACATCCCTTTTCAAGCTGTCCTACCTCATTGAGAGAGGCCTTGGCACTGGCCCGGCTGCTGTGGCTTGGCCAGCACACCTCTCACCAGCCCAGCATCCTCTGTGCTCGGACAGTAGCCTGCAAGGGCTCACAGAACTGCCTGAAAGGCGATCCCAGTTTTAGCTAAAAATTTTCCTACCCTTAGAATTCCGAGATGCTACTGGGGATTTACAAGTTGTTTTAAGACTGTTTTAAAGAAAAACCCAAGGTATTTACATAGATATATGGGTCTATGTAAAGTACTGTGCGGTTCTTTATAAAAGGTGCAGTATAAATGTTCTTGTATTACTAGAAGGATTATATAAAAGATGTTAAAACATATTTTGACCAAGCAGTGGTATAGATGGCCACAGAATATAATGTATCCATTGTAAAGAAATCCCCACTGGAGACCTCTGAAATCTTACATTGATCGAGCTATGCTGGACCTGAAACACACTGAAAATTTTCCAAATGGTAAAATGGTAAATATACTCTTTTTAAAAAATATTTACCAGTTAAACACTAAAGTACTGTAACTGGCTGACCTTTCACAGAAGTTTTTGTTCTACTTTTCCAAAAGCAACCAAAAAGGATTGTTTTCTTTTAATGCTTTGTTTTGTCTTTTAGAGAAAAAAAAAAAGAACAGACTTATTTTGAGCATACTACTCCCCCTCCTCCTATGCAATAACATCATAATGGCAGAATAATCACTGTAAACAATGCCCTGGGGATTTAGTTGGCTACAGCAGGGGACTTTAGGAGCCAATTTCAGTGCTTTTCTTAACTACATCATTGCATTTTTGTCTGCAAGTGGATAAGAAGAGTCTCCTTTTAGAGCAGGTTGATGGAAAGTGCTAATTGTTGACACATTAGCTAATTGTTATGATTAGCCCTGACTTCTTTTTTATTCTAGAAGTCAAGATTTCAACTGTGAAGTATGAAGATGCTTTATGGCAACAATGCTATGAAAACATTCAAACAATGAGAGGCTAATCTTCAGAAGCATTCAATCCGGTGGTAACTAAACAGCCATGTCTTTAAAGACCAGACAACCATCAGGAAAAAAAAATATCCTAACTGCTGCGTCCACCCAGTATTTCAGACATAAGTGTTCTGGGGTTATCATTAATGATCTGTTTTTACAAATGCACTATGTCTTTGGAAAGTTGAAGCAACTCCAAACCAAATAAACCACACACAAGCCATAATGGTCCACTGACAATTGAGGCAGCTTGCAATCTTTGACAATGTGAACCTGTAAAGTGGTACACTTAGATGTTTCTCTGGTTTCCAAAAGTAAACACAGGGTATTTGAAATTGGGGTCATTCTCAACTTCAGTTCAACTTGAGAAAACTAGTTATGAATATTAAAATGTGCGTACTTTTTAGTATTTAGAAAAAAAGGAAGAAGAGGAAATTAAACATAGAGAGAAAATAGCAAGAAATTGCAGGGTTCAATCCTTGGCTCTGGCCAGTGAATGAGTCATTATTGAGTGTCTTATCCAGCTGACTTGTAAATGCAAGCAAATATTTACTATTTGCTGTAGGAGTGCGCTGGCTTCCTACAAAATATTATTTGACTGAATTTCAATTTTAAAATAATTCCAGCCAGGAGCAGTGGTTGGCGCCTGTAATCCCAGCTACTCAGGAGTTTGAATCTGGAAGATCGCTTGAGCCTAGGAGTTCTAGGCTGCAGTGAATTACGATCGTGCCACTGCACTCCAGCCTGGGCGACAGAGTGATACCCTCTCTCCAAATAAATATTAAATATTAAAAATTTAAAAATAGAAGTAAATAAATTATTCCAAACAAGTATTAAAAGCACAATTCTATCATGATAAAACACATACATTCATTTTATATTTCAAGAAATGGAGATAATACAGACAAACCTTAAATTATTCTTACTTATAATCTTCCCTATATAATTACATGTATAACCCATCCATTAACCAATATCTTTACATATTCTTCCTACAGTGATATATTCCTTTTGAACTTTAAGTATCTGCATACTTAAGGGGAAAAAATCAGTTTTAAAGAAGTCACCCTTTATTTATTTATTTATTTTTTACATAGTTTGACTATTTTGAAAGACCTAACCGGTTACTAACTAGTTAACCCAGTTAGGGTTGTTCACAAGACTAAATGTGATAAGTTAACGTGGCTAAAGCAGTGCCTGGCACACAGAAAGCACTCAATAAATATTAGCTGCCATCATCACCATCAAAGTGACAAGTAACTGGTCAAATAATCAGACTTTCCTTTATAGAAAATGGTATATACGTTCCCAGTTTCAACTATGGTGTAACAGCATTGTACATGAAAGAAGGTATTATTTGTAGTAGCTACTAAGTTTTTTTGTTTGTTTATTGTTTCTTGGGGGGTTTTTTGGTAGCACATGACAAGTCAACACTTTACTGAATGCCTATTACATAGTAGGCACTCTACCACATGGCGTAGATGTGGGCTTTGTCTACATACACAAACTGAGCTCAAGTTGAAAACTTCACACACACACAAAAAAAAACTCTAGTAGTCTGTTCTCAATTTAAACACCCCTGGGGTAGAATCCTTAGATCCTAAGTGGAGAATACAGTCAGACTGACTGAAGGTGAGAGAGAAACCTCAGAAAAGACATATACGCAAACCCTTATAAAGGTTGATCTTTATAAACAAAAGCATAAAGACAGTGCACCAAGACATTAACATCAGCAAAACTTTTCTATTCTAAATTTGTAAAAAGTAACTGAATAATAATTGTATCTTTCTCCCTAGTTAGAACCTTTTCAGGCTCTTTATTCTCCACAAATTTCAACCAGATATTTAAAAATTCACTTTGATTCAAAGTTCATAACAAGAAGACATTTTTCTCTGGCTCTGGCCGGGCATTTAGCATGAGTGCTGTTCTGCCAGAGACTTGCCACCTCTGTGCCAGACACAGCCTGAGGTGCATCCCCTACCTCTTCCCCCATTGAACCTCCACCACTTGCTCCAGAACACCTCCTTGCCCACTTACGGATTCAACACAAACTCCCCACCTGCTCTGCAAACCACTTGACTGGGGTTTTCTCTTCCCAATCTCCTGATTTTTTTTTTAATGGCCCTCAGTAGCAATGATTTGAAATTTATATGTATATGGAGACCAAAATTTTCACCATAGTGAAAGTTACATTCAAAAGTTAAGCTCCTTTGAAGCTCTAGGCTGAGAAGGGATTACTGTAGGGGAATTAAGTGAAGTTATTATTTTAAAGAAAAATTTATTATTGATATGAGCCAATAATCGGCTTTCTAGTTGAATTCAACTTGTTTTCCTGCCTCTATATATATATATATATATATTCATACTAACTTCCTTGATGCTTTTATTTCTAATTCTTTTAAAATTTTATATGTAAGAACCTAGCCATATCTCACTATATATACTTTTCTGCATTTTTGGCAATTTCCATCCATTAATTTGCCTTAAGTAAGAATAACACAGGAATAAAATCCCTGAACATTTTATCATATTTCCTAAACATGTATTAGTAGCTTTACAACATGACTATAAAACATACAATTTTCAGCAAAAAACCCCATTTATAAATGGGCAAAGGAGATGAACATAAACTGTTTTCTTTATTGAATCTTATATTTAGAAGACTCTGAGAAGTCACCTAGTGATTTCTCCTTCCAGTTCAAGCACTTCTTCTCAGAAATGCTGATAAGGAACTTGCTCATGTTCTGCTCCCGTACTGGGTTGACTATGTCCCTACCCCCCAATTTATGTCCACTTGGAACTTGCGAAGGTGATTTATTTGGAAATATAGTTTTTGCAGATGTAATCTAGTTAAGATGTGGTTGTGTTGGATTAGGGTGGGCCTTAAATCTAATATGACTAGTGTCCTCATAAAAAGAGGAAAAATTCAGGCATAGGGACACAAACAGGGAGAATATCATGTGGAGAGATACTCCATTTAATATTCTGTAAAGTAAGTATATTGGAAATTATGATCATTAAAGTCTCTTTATCTCTGAAATGATATTATTCTAGGGTGGCATGCTGTGGAGAATAGTTTTTGGCATATGGGGTGGAGACCCTTAGGTGTGGGGTTGGTGAAGGGACAAGACACTGTTTACTGCAGTGGGTCTGTGAGATCTCATATATCCCAAGCATTGTATTTACATTAGTAAATAATTTACTATTTTTGCCTCTATCTACTATTTTTGTATATGTGATAAAGTAGATTTTCATTTTGAAAGCATTATGGAATTTATACTGGTTGTATTATGTATTTTCTCCATCATTAGATTCTAAAAGGACAATCTTTATTCTTAAGGATTGGGAGAATTTTCTAAAGTCATATTGACAAAAAAGGGAATGCACCTACAGTATAGAATGAGACCATGATTAGATAATGTGTAAGAATCCAGTGAACTTGTTCATATTATCTGGATTTTATCAACTTGGATTATGACTTTTTTCATGGTAATTTTTCAGCATGCATCCATTTGAGTATAGGAATATGCAGCAATTAATAATGAGGATAATAATAAAATGAATTAAATTCCCCTTTCTAAAGGGTACATTGGTATTTGAGAGCTGGAAGGCTTGCTATAAATTGTCCAGCCTCTCCTTTTACTTACGAGGAAACTAAGGCCCAAAGTAATGCCATGAAGGCATAAAATGATGTTCTCTGACTCCTACTTCAATTGTTGTTTCCATTGCAAACAATTCAAGTTGTGAAAAATTAAAGGTAATTTGTCAGAACCATATGTACTTAGTTAAAAAGTACAGAGGATGTGTGGTATCAGCTATCAGGGGACATTTTTTATGTAGATCCCTGATGCTCATTTTCATGCCATGATTACCATACTATGGTTCACTCTCTCTTGTTTTAGATTTTAGTTTTTAATAGACTTGCTCTTCCTTTCCATATGATTTCAACAAATCAATTTTCCACCATTTTCTAGCAAAGATACATGTACTTTCATTTTTAGCTTTTTTCACATAAAGTTTCCCTGGGGTGTTATAACATTCAAGAACAAAATAAATATTGTAGTATGCTGATGCTGATGGTTTCTATAATAACCACATGGTGAGTGCCATGGAAATAATGCTAATATTTTTATTGTCACATTCTCTGTGGCTCATGTACTTGCATCTGCTTAACAGCTAGGCTTGTCATATTGCAAGTTCCTGAGACAGAGAAATGAGAAAAGGAGAACAGTATTCTTCCATGATCATTACATTCCTTACTCCCTTCCAAGTGGAACTATAGTTCTCTATTAAAGCCTTTTTATTAAGAGAGGAAAACACTACCTTTCTTTATACCATTCAATGTGAGATAGAGACACCCATGGTGAGTCTATAGATTGTGGTCTTGCTGAGGGCTTGTGTCTTAGTCCATTTTCTGCTGCTAAAACAAACAAACAAAACAAAACAAAACAAAAACAACAAAAACAAAACCACAGACTGGGTAATGTATGAAGAAAATAAATCTATTTGGTTCACAGTTCTGGAGGCTGAGAATTCTAAGAGCATGATATCAGCATCTGGTGAGGGTCTTTGTGCTGTGTCATCCATGGTGGATGGTGGAAGAGCAAGTGAGCTTGCAAAGGGGGCTGAACTCCTGAGATAAATAACCCATTCCTTAAATAATGGGTTAATTTATTCATGAGAGCAGAGCCCTCATAGCTTGATCACATCTTAAAAGCCCCATCTCTTAATACTGTTACAATGGCAATTAATTTTCAGCATGAGTTTTGGAGGGGACAATGTTCAAACTGTAGCAACTTGGCAAATAGGGTTGTGTTGGAAGACAATTCTTCATGGGTCCCTTACATTTCTGCACATTTTGTGAGCAGAGGCACTAACTGTCTTTGTTCTGGATTATCATTTCAAGAATTTTTGCATAGCAAACTGTCTTGGAAGATCATATTTCCCCGTGGAGCAGAGGACAGGTATTTTTATACAATATGATAATGTCTCCTTGGGGTCAAGATTGAGCAGGTTTGTTTGCAGCCCATTATAAAAGATAGGGGTTTCTTAAACGTGGGGTTCCTCAGCTGTGATGTAAATCCAATGCATGTGTAGCATCCACCTGGTTGCTCTGTGGAATTTGGAGGGTAAGGGAACTTAACACAGATCTGAAGCTTACGTTGCCTTCTGTGCTCTGGGTGATAAAGTCCTTTGCCTCTGACCCAGAAGTCTTGTGCCTTCTTCCAGCATTCATGAAGCAGTAATAGGCTAATTTGTTAGTTTGCAAGTATAATAAAATTTCAGACTCTTTACAGTTCTTGACAGGTGGACCATTAACCATTGAGGAATCACACTTCCCAGGAAAATTGATTATGATCACAGAAAGAAACATGTTTTTGTTTTCCAGAGAAATAAAATAAAGAAATTTGGTCTTTTGGGCCAAAGGCTAAAATGTGTTGTTAAAATGTTCATAAGCCCCTGGTATTTGGGGATGTCATGACTAATGACTGGAAACAGGTTAACATGGAGATTAACCAGTCTTGGGCATTTATTAGGGCTTTTCTTGTGTCTCTAATATCATGACTATAAGCAGCTATCTTCCCTACCTTCCTAGGAGATAAGACCTGGCCCTAAATCTTGTTTGTTATTTTGTGCCTTGGCAGGGATGAGGCAACCAAAGACTGTATGTCCATCAGAGCTTAAGTGAGATGATGAAACCCACAGCTCAGAGTTCCACTGAGATCAATCAAAGACCTCACCCTGCCTGGGAGAGGACCAACTGCAACTGACCTAGAACACCACCTTTAAACTGGCTTTCAGTCCCACCTCCTATATCAGGAGCTGTTTGCCCTCTTGTCAGTAAATCAGTTGGCATTTGGAAGCAAAGCCCACAAGGAGGAGAGGGGAGGGATGTGGGGTTGGATTGAGGGGGTTGTGTAGGCCTCTGATTGCTTCAGGCAGAACACAATGGAGTTAAATTGAAGCTACCTTTGATAGAATCGGATTATTGCTCTCTCAGTATCCACCTCATAGAGTAACTTCAGCACTAAAGAATAAAAATACATAGAATTTAAAATACTTGTCAGTGTATCAACTACTTGTTTGTGAAGCTCTTTAATCAATTGTCTACAAGCTCAGTAAAGATGAGTACTTATTTTGTAGCAATTATGTGGCTGATCCCATGACAAATTTAAAAGATGAGAACTCTAGTCCTAAATAATCAGTGAGACAAAATTATGAAATTCTCATGCTCTCCATAACTTGAATTGTTGTTAACAGATTCTCTTTTTAGTAATGATTCAAGTAGTCAACACAACACGTTGTATAGCAACTGAAAAATGTTCCAGTTTGATTTTTGTGTTTATAAGTTATTTCCTGATTTTCCACAGCAATTCAGTTTTATTCTAGAGTATATTTTCAAATTATTAAAATATTTTCTTGGATTTTGGAGGGTAAGAAATCATTCTCACAAAGCCAAAAATCAGGAAATGCCAAATATCATTTATTCTCTATGACATTGACTAAACAATCTGCAGAAACTATGTCTAATAGCTATTTGAATGATTTGGAAAACTCTCTCCTGAGCTGCTATTTGATGTACGTGATAGTCATTACAGGAATTGAGAGATTTTCTTTGCTAGATGTGTTATTGTATTTGGCTTCCATGGTCTGAAATGTTTCTGGCTCTCCTGCTTTTAGGATCTCCCAACTTGGCCCTCAGCTTACTGTACCCCAATACCAACACACCCAGCATTCCATCATGGGATTCAACATTTTAGAGAAGACTTTTAAAATCTAAAGCTAACTTTATTTATGTATCCCTTGCTTTTTGCTGAAATATATTCTTGGAAACCATAATAAAGTGAATGGCAAAAAGCAGATTGTGCTTTTCCATAGAAACATTATGTTTGAGGGTTATGCTCATGAGCCAGAATTTGGCATTGTCTATATTTAGGTTCAATTAATAACTTATGAAAGCAATAATACAACAATTATAAGTTTTATTATTATTTTGAACATCAAATTTACATTATAAGTCTTATACCTTGTGCAAAGAATGATTGTACCCAGTGGGGACACAGGAATGTAGTGTTCAATATATGAGGGGTCATCAAAAAGGTTCATGGAAAATGTGTATTATGAAAAAACTATGCATAGATTTCAAAACTTCTTTTTTTTTTTTTTGAGACAGAGTCTCACTCTGCTGCCCGGGCTAGAGTGAGTGCCGTGGCGTCAGCCTAGCTCACAGCAACCTCAAACTCCTGGGCTCAAGTGATCCTACTGCCTCAGCCTCCCAAGTAGCTGGGACTACA
>CAUYRT010062339.1:0-15302 GCA_963574885.1 Lepilemur ruficaudatus | reverse complement strand
TCAAAGGTAATGGTAAGTTATCCTTTGAGGCCTTTGTCTTTTCCATAGCAAGTAGTAGTTGGGATTGTTCTAAAGTGTCAGAGAGGTTCAAATAAAGTTACAGGAAGAGATGAGAATTTCCTTACTTCTTTGCTACCACATCTGTACCCTGAGGCCCCTTTCTATCCTGTGTAGCACCTTTTCTTAGGTAGTAGAAGTTCCCATATTGTCCTTCCCCAGAGTAGTGGTCACCAACTCACAGTAGGCCTGGCAAGTGACCTGTTAATCATAATAATGAAAACCTCCCAAGCCACTTGTGTCTGTCACATTTTAAAATTATTTTCAAATTCTACCTAGCAAGGCAGCCATTCAACAGAATTCTCTGAATCTATAGTAGAATAGTTGGCTTTAACAGAGCCAAGCCTCACCCACGACTCATCAGTATCCACATAGAAAAGTAGGGCTTTGTGTTCGCTTCTGCAGCACATGTACTAAAATTGGAACCCTGCAGAGAAGATTAGCATGGTCCCTGCCCAAGGTAGACATGCAGATTGGTGAAGCATTCCGTGTTTTATGCAGTCCCTGAAACATCATTTGCCTGTTTGCTGACTACTCCAAGGTAACAGTGTGTGTCAAGGTAAAACAGGTGACACCAATATTAAAATTGTGTTGTGACTTTCAGTACAGAAATATTCCCACAATGACAATAGAGCTCAGTAATGTGGAATTTTGTGTGCAAATATGTTGTTTGTACTTAGAAATGAGAAAATGTCAACTTGCATTGCCTTTGTTCAACTTAAATAAAAGAGGGTTTTGCCTTCCAAGTCAGTTGGAGATGAGCATGGAGATTAAGCATCATTCTTATAAAGATCTGCTGGTTCAGAGTTTGAGTAGGTAGAAGAGGAAGAGTAATCGTCCAACCTAGGTTTTGACATCCATTAATTAGAAAATTAATGCCCTTGCTGTGATTGATTAGCTCAGTAACAGTGGACAATTATGTTCTCTAATGAGGTAAGATTTATAATAAATTTTGTTAAAATTATGAAATAGCTGAGATGCCCTGAATTACAAGTCACAAAGAGTAGAACAAGTAATAAACAAGGGTAGGACTTAGTAATATTTTCTGAAAACTGTATCATTTGAGTATTAGTGCCTGTGGAAAAATACAACTGGGTTTTGTTTGGGATTCCAAAATCGTTTCAGCCATAAAGTTCAAGGACAAATTATTCCATTGATTTCCTATCTCTCTGAGCATTGTAAAAATGTTATCTCATTAAATGTTGTTTAAGAACCTAGTGAACTAATGCAGTAAAATCCTTATTTTTAGAAGGCAATGAGCCTGAGAGAAGCAACTTGTCCAAGAACAAATAGCTGTTGTTTACAGAGCTAGGACTTCTTCTGAGTTCAGGACACTTTGCATCATGTCAAGGGACCTCTAGTTAATTGACTGATCTGTACTGCCCTCCCTTCATGAGGACTTCACCTTACTTTTCTTCTTTAACTAGAAGCTTAATAAGAAGTTTGTGAAGCTTACAAATTTGAGGTATATGGGATAATTAAAGTTCTGTTATTATAATAGCTCTGATATTGTCTGAAATACTCTTAAGGATTTAATTTATTTGGTAAGTGATTTTCATATCAGTATTAAAATAGTAACTTTATTTATTACATTTTTATACATAGCATTTCCCAACAAATTTCAGAACATAAAGAAGAAAAGATTCTGGAAAATCCTTCTCCAATTAGCAATCCAGGTAAGCCTTCTGACAGTGAATGGCTCTTTGGTGGGTGTACAATAGATACATAAGTAAGAATAACGGAGTTTTGAGTATAAAAGAGGAGTTTAAAAAGTCAATATGTAAACTGCATGCACATTTTTTCTTGATTTTTTTTTAGTAGTCTAGAATGCAGAATTATTTTAAGCTAGGCATATGTCATTTATTATCTCAAACAGTATTGTCTGAAAAAATCATTTATTTAATTATGGTCCCTAAAATTCTGTTTGATATTTTTGGCTAAATAAGAAAGAAGATTTTTAAGTTAGTACGTTCCATGTTTCCAGTCAAATTATAATGAATTGCACTTGCTATAAAAATGCATCTTCTATTTAACTTTTGTAATAAATGGTTTGCATTTATTGAATAGTAGTTACAGTTGACCTTGAACCATGCGAGGGTTAGGGACGTCAATCCCCCTTTCATTCGAAAATCTGCGTATGACGTTTTACTTTCCAAAATTATACTTATAGCCTACCATTGACTGGAAGCCTTGTGATAACATAAATAGTCAATTAACACATAGATCGTATGTCATATCTATTATATATTATATTCTTACAATTAAGTAAGCTAGTGAAAAGCAACTGTTATGAAGAAAATCAAAGGAAGAAAAAATACATTTATGATCCATGAACTGGAAGTAGATCATCATAAAGATCTTTATCCTCCTTATCTTCACATTGACTAGGCTGATAAAAAGAAAGAACAGGAGGCTGATAAAAAGAAAGAACAGGAGGGGTTGGTACAGCTGTCCCTGGGTTACAGAGCAGGAGAAAATCTGCATATAAGTGGACCCCTGCAGTTCAAACACCTGTTGTCAAAGGGTCATTATGTATTTGTATTACATAGTGATTTGTCTCACAGAAAAGTATTTTTAAAACTGAGAACTCAAAAATACCTTTCTGATAGCATAAACAAATGACAATATTAACTGCAAATTGCGGGCAATGTGCACCAATGCTAATAGGAAAATATTATTTTCTTTATTTATTTTTGGAGACAAGGTCTCATTCACTCTGTTGCCCAAGCTAGAGAGAAGGGGCTAGAGTGCAGTAAATGCAGTAGGATCATCATAGCTCACTGTAACCTCAGATACCAGAGCTCAAATGATCCTCCTGCCTCAGCCTCCTGAGTAGCTGGAATTACAGGTGCATGCCACCAAACCTGGCTTATTTTTCAATTTTTTCATAGAGATGGTTTCTTTCTTTCTTTTTTTTTTTTTTTGAGACAGAGTCTCACTCTGTTGCCCATGCTAGGGTGCCATGGCAGCAGCTTAGCTCACAGCAACCTCAAAATCCTGGGCTCAAGCAATCTTCCTGCTTTAGCCTCCCAAGTTACTGGGACTACAGGTGCTTGACACCACGCCCAACTAATTTTTTCATTCTATTTTTAGTTGGCTGGCTAATTTTTTCTATTTTTAGTAGACATGGGGTCTGACTCTTGCTCAGGCTGGTCTGGAACTTTGCCCTCAAGGATCCTCCTGCCTCAGCCTCTTATAGTGCTAGGATTACAAGCATCATGGGCCACCGTACCCAGCCAGTGGATTATTGTATAAAGATACCTCTTGAATACAGAAGTCAGAAAAGCAGTTCTTTGTTGAGAAGCACAGATTATGTGACAAATCCTTGTACCAACAAGTTCTCACTGTTACTGACTTCATTCCCCTTAGGTTGAAACTGAATGAGATATATTTACTTCACTAGAACAAGATGTGTTCTCCTATCTGCTGGATAATTGTCATGATAACAGTGACTTTGTGTCCATTAAACAAAAGATTTTCATAAGAAATACTCCAGTAGCCCAACCCTGGGCTCAACCAATTATAATAAAAGTAGAAAAGTATTTCACAATAACAAAAATGCTACTGTGCTACCTAGATGGGACACCTGCCTTGTACAATCTTAAGTAGATGAGGCCACCTTTAATTTAGTATATATTTATCAAAGAAATTCCATAATTTAGGTATTGCAAGTTGCGGTAGACAAAGATGGTGTAGGCATAGTTTTGGTCTTTGAGTTGCTTTAATAAAATAGACCTGTTCCTATTTAATTTCTGTGTTTCTTCAACAGAATTGTCAAACCATTTTTTATTCATTTTATTCACTTGCCCACCTCACAAATAACTATCAGATATCTTTTGGGTGATAAGTATTGTTCTGATATAACTGAACACATACATTTTAAAAATACAGGAGCTTGTTTTTATTGTTATTTTTATTATTTACTACTTTATTCAGTGGTTACTGTGTGCCAGATGCCCTCTGGGAGCTTAGGGATATAGTCATCATTTACCTTGTACTTATGTTAAATATGTGCCAGATGCTTTAAGTCTACCATGCAGAATTAATACTTTAAAACAATGAATAGGATTTAAGGTAAGCAAGGCAGAGTGAGCAGAAGTTTGCCAGGTAAAGAGGCAGAAAGACGGTGCTTGGCAGAAGGAACACCTAGGAGGATTGAACGTTTGGTCGAAGAACAGCAAGTGCAAAAGCTGAGACTCGTGAGTCACCTTTGCAGGGTTTGTGAGCAGTTCCATTTTGCTGGTAGTCACAAGATTAGAATTGAGTATGAGGGCATTCTGGTTATGATGCAAAGCAGGGATAAGCAAGCTTCTTCTGTAAAGGGCAGGTAGTAAATCTTTTAGGCCAGGTGGCCTTAGTCATATCTACCCAACTCTGCCATTGTAGTGTGAAAGTAGATAAGAGGTAAGCAAATAGGCATGACTGTGCTCCAATAAAACTTTGTTTAAATAACTATATGGCAGGCTAGATGTGTCCTGTGTCCTATAGTTTGCTGACCCCTCATGTAGAAGGTAGATGGAAGGTTACCATCTAATGAGACTGGAGGACAAGAGAAGGAAGCTTTTACAATAGTCAAAGCTATAGTTTCCTTGTCACACAAAGCTTGGATTAGTAGCAATATAGTGGTCACCCATCCACGGTGAAGGAAATAGGAAGATTAGTTTATTCATTTTAAAACGTTGGTCTTTTTCTTGCCTTTTCTTTTTTTTTTTCTTATTCTTTTTTTTTTAATTTAAGAAGTAATGATAATAGTTGGTGGGGTTTTTTCCCCCTGTGAGAGCCAGAAGTTAAGAGTCCATGTTTAATCTGGAAATACAAACATGGTGGTGGAAATGTAAAGTAGAGGCAGAAGAGAGCTATAGTTCATGTGATTTAGTGGTTATTGAAAGCAAGAATTTAAGGGCAGAGAGAAATCTCAGATTACTCACAGGTTTCCAGGTTGTGCAGTAACTTAAATTGGGCAGGAGGAAGGAGTAGCAAATTGTCAGGTGTATAGAGAAGAGTAGCAGGTCAACAGGGCAGACTAACCTTTTTCTACCCATGTTGAGTTTAGTGAGATATTCATGTAGGATATTTTCAGTTGGTAATTGGATGACGGGCATTTCTACCAGGAGGTGGAACACTGAGGCTGGAGTTGCAGACTTGGAATAATGTTATTGTAATTACCAAAGTCATAGATCTGAATGGGCTTCTCCTTGACAGGGAAGATGCAGAATGAGAAGAAGGCCAGTGACAAAACCCTGGGCACATCCACATTTCCCAAAGGAAAAGGAGTCAGTTAAGAAGACTGAGCAGTGGGCAGAGAAATGTAGGAGAGGAATGAGAGGAAGTTATGTTGTAAAACTTTTTTTAAAACATGAGAATTTCACGTAGGAGACTATAAATTCTGACAAGTAAGATGACTAAAAAGTGAGTTGGATTGAACTTTCTCATCTGTGGTGGTTCTCTTTTCAAAACAACAACTTTGAAGTTGTACAGTCTACTTTGTACGTGAGTGGTACTTGTGTCCACATATGGAAGCATACATCTTGTAAGATGCCACCTAAAAGTTTTGTAACTGCAGCAGCTATCCACACAGGGTCAGGGAAATTGTCTAGACTGGTGAGTCCAGTGTGCCAATATTTCTCCAAAATTGTTAAAACCTGAGGATCACTTGTAAGGCGAAGTGTTTCTTATCTGCTTCTTGTGGAAATACTTGCTTTCTACTCAAGTCCTTGATAAGCTCTTGTGCACGCATTCTGAAACAAAAACCTGGCAGCAACACTGGAAGCCACCCGGAGACACGCACACCTTCCCTCTCACGTGGAATCATAACACAGCCATGTTTTTGACTGGGTTTCAAATTTTGGTCAGCAATTGATTAAAGACCTGCAATTTGGAGACTCTGACAGCTTTTAAATACTGCAGAAAACTGATAGAATATATGGAGAAAACTATAAGGGGATATGCGGAACATACTGGTTCTCAGTATATGGGGAATTCTGGTGACTTCAGTAGAAAAGTCAGTACCTGAATCTTTTCATTAGTGCAGTTCTCTTTCTGTTTGCCTTCTTGTGGTATCTCTGCTTTTACTGCTTTCTTTTTAATTTCATCTCTAACGAAAATAGTGTATTTTCGTATGTATGTCTGAAAGATATTTATTATTTCCTTTGAAGACAATAGGCTGCCTGTCCTGAAGTATATCTGGTATTCTCTTAGATTCTAATGGCAAATGTCTTTATCTGTACCACAATGACAGTGTCGCTTATGATGGTCTGCCAAGATTTTAAGTGTCTTCTGGGTTGTCAAATACAATGTGTTTTATCTGACATAGTTTTCATGTGAAGTGCTTTTCTGGTATTATATTTTTTTAGAAGTTGATAATCTGTGATTTAACTAGAATACGTGGTGGCTTGGATTACCACACTTTTAACCATCTATGTATATCTATCTATATCTATATCCATATCTATCTGTATCTATCTATCATCTATCTATCTGTTTATCTATCTATGTGATAAACCCCCATTACCCTCCAAATAACTTAGAGGTCCTAGTGGTCCTTACTGGTCACAGCCATCTGTCTCGGAGCAGTGTATAACTCATCCTAGGCTTCGGATGCAACTGTCTGCACTTTTTGACTTGTTCTTTCAAGAGCCTCCTTTAGTAGGTGAACAGTGTTTTTAGTTTCAGAAGAAATGAACAGAAAAATTAGAAACAAATAAGAGGAACTCTGTGATCAGCAGTACAGTATTATAGTATATTCGGTGATTTTGTGTGATGATAGCACACTGCAGGGTTGAAGTGTCAGTCTCAAGCAATTCTCTCACCTCACCCTCTTAATTACCTTGGGATTATAGGCCACCGTGCCATCTTAGGCATTTAATATTCCATAATTTTATATTATTGATTTAAAATATATTTTACTTTTTTCTTTAATAGTGGATGAGATTACCGAAGACCCCGTGTTCAGGTAGGATTTTACGTATTTTAAAAAATTATATGTTCACTGTGGGAATACAAAGCAAAGAAACTAATACTTGATGAGTGTTCTACTGTGGGCTAGATGCCATATCATGTGCTTAACATTGATCATCTGATATAGTCATCACAAATGTTTTGCAAAGTGCTTGTGCTATTACTGTTTAGGAATTAGGTTACTGTGGTTCTGAGATTGACTAACTGCCCCATAATCCCATAGTTAACAAGTAGCCGACCCATGAATTGACCAGCATCTTGCCTGGCTCTCACGTCCTACCTCTTCCCTCTCAGCACAGATTGATGGAGACCTGTGTAGCACTGGGATCCAGCTACAGGTCCAACTGAGATCAGTGCAGAAAGTCAGATTTAGTTATACGTTAACTCTCCTCGAAAGTGTTCCTTAGAAGCTTGGTTAGTCAAGAGATTGTCTTGATGTGTTCAACAATTGCAGTGGTCCTTATTTTTACTTTCAAAAGTTTGAGGGCAGATCTCACTTTGCTGTGGCCACAGGACCATAGGTTTAACATAAACAAGACCAGGCAAGTTCTAGAGAGGAATTAATTTCCTTTAAGTGAAGGATATCTACATATAGGCTATGTTTTTTTTTTTTTTTTGAATTATACTTAGTTAGCATCTATTTAGAGGATTTGTCTGATTGATCTTTCTACTTACTGACTTCTCAGGAAGTAGACAATAACACTATCCTTGGCTACGGCACATAGTCCATGAAGAGTTTTCTTTTTTCCTGGCATCTTTTTTCTTTTTCTATGACTTTTCTCTAATCTTGTCTTCATTTTGTTTTGTTTCATCTCTGCCTTTTTTGGTATTTCTTTTGTTCTGTTCTATTTTGTTTTGTTTTTCCTTATTCTGCCAGCTAACTCTTCCACATTTTCCTATAGAGCAAATCCAAAGCACATAGAATTTCAGGATTTTAAGCAATTTTACAGACCAACCAAAATACTCTATAGGAATTCAACCTGTGTTTGACATCTTGGCCTAGTGGTTGTTCAGGTGGAGAACCTAAAAGTCTAAGAGATTAAAGTGACTCATTTGGAGATAGTGAGTGTTAGAAATGAGATGTGAACTCAGGTTTCTTAATTGAAAGCCCAAACTCTTCCTTGTTTATCATCCTGTAGGTGAGTGTTTTAATAATAGAAAGGGGAAGTGGATCTAGTGAAGCCAATGGAGAAAGATAAGAATGGAATTAGCTGATGAACTCAATGGAAGTGGATATGAATGGAATTAATAGGGAAACACCAAGTTTGAAGAGAAACAACACTGGGACATATAGGAATAAGCGTTTTACAAAAGAAATTGGAATACTGGGGTATCTGACAAGTTTTACAAAGACTGAATCATAGGAATGAAGGACACAGGATGTCGGGAGTTATCTAGAAGAGTATATTAAAATAGAGGGCTCAAAGGGAGTCCAGAGCAGCTTGCTGTATTTTATTTGTTTAATTGGAGGAAATGACAGATTTGGAGGTTGCTATTGAAAGATATTTGAAGAATTTAGGAAGAATCTGTAGAGCTTGACTGTGGTATCATGTACTTCCACCCCAAGTTACAGAGGACTGGCTTAGAGCCCCTCGAGTACTAGGGTCTGGAGGTCACTGAAAGACAGATGTGTGTTCCAGGTCCGGTGTCTCTGCTGCCTCTTTTCCCAGTTCACTGACGGCCTTCCCGTGTACATGTAGGGAGTTGGGTAGGAATGGCTGGGAAATAACTCATGGAGCTTCAGTTGGGTAGTTTGTAACATGCCTGGGCTGGGAAAGGTTGATTGAGAGTCCCTTTAGCTTGTTTCTAGGAGCAGGGTTATAGAGATCTCCTGCTCTTGGTCATTTGGGCCCATCCTTTCAAGAATCTGTGCTTTCTTAGGCTGAATATTTAGAGGTTGGAGACCGACATGGAGCCCTGAAGAAGTGGGAGGGATCTAGAAATGGGAGCCCATAAGAAGGAAGATGTTTAGATAGTACTTTGGGAAATAGAAATACAACTACCAGGATTCTCTTTTTCCAGGAGTCTCTCTGCTTCAGTATCTGAGTGCCTATGAAGGTTTTTAAAGGCTTGCTAGTTTATGTGGACCTAAATAAGACAGGACCTATATAGAGGAAATAATTGGATTTTATTATTTTTAATTTCTTACTCTTTCTGAGAAGAGTATTTATAATAACAACATATGCATTACTGGGTTTTTTTCCTTTTTTCCCTATACTGATTATTAGTGTGTATGCATTTGTTCTTTCACTTTTGTGCATTTAACTTCCAAAGATTTCAAATGTTTTGGAGTATTTCTTGTGTTGTGAAAGGGTAAAATGAAGCAATGGGGCCTTCAGAAAGAGTTTCTATGCTGAAGGTCCAAGACTGCCAATCTTGAGTTATACACATTAGTCTTTGAACCAGAGGTGGATAATGGAGAACAGGTGGCGTTATCTTTCTACCTAGGTTCAGGTTATCCGGGTTGTTCCAGTTCAGGTAACATGAGTGATGTCAGCCATTAACTGGACAGGCTATTTGTGAAGACAAGTTATTCTCAGGCTCTGTCAATGTATTAGCTGTCACTAATTGTTATGGAACTAGGAGTAAGTTTTCATTGACTATTTCCTAGATTGTGAGAGGTGGAGAGAGAACAGGTAATAAAAATCCTTCTTAAATCAGAGACCAAATATTAATTCTACCAAGAAACAGCATTTAATATAGTGGTAGGTGACCTTTCACCTGAGTCTTATGTTTTATTTGGGAGTGGGTGCCCGGGTAAGAACTGGCCAATGTTTTTCTTTTAAGGAAATGACCTGGCTTATTTCTGTTATTTTTGCTTTAAAGGATTTCCATCAAACCGGATATTGATGATTTTTGGCCTGAGTCATTTGTTGGACACTTCGATGTTGATTCCAAGGTAAAGTGGTCTCTTATGAAATTAATTTTTTCGCTCTGGATCTAGTTTTCTATAGTGTTTGGTCATAATATTTAGCAGTGGACTACCTATCATGGTTTTATCTTTGTAATAGAAAGTTGTTCAGAGAACACCATTTGATAGAAATAGGACCCCTTGAATTTTTTTCTTTAAATTTTTACTTCAGTAAATAAGAATGGATTGATAAAGACTTTTGAGGGGGTGGGGCTGGATAAAAAAAGAATGTCCAGGAAATACATAGTGACAGAGAAATTATATTAGGTAAAGTTTTTCCACAATAGAGGAAATATGAAATTTGGTCCAGGTTTATTTGCATACGTGTCCTTACTGTTACTTTTAGATGATAGTGACATGACTCTTATAATACTTATATCTGAATTAATCTTTAATGCATCCAGTTGCTTATTACAGTGATCCTGGAATCTCTCTAGTGCCTTTATTTCCAAAACTTTATAGCACATAGCATAGAGTTCCTCTTTTTTCTCTTAGACACATGTTATTTTGTAATCTTTTAGGAGAGATCTTTTTCTCTATTAATATCTTTAGTGCTCTGTTTAGACTGAAATAGTATTGGAAGTAGTGGAACGTTAGCTAGGCATGGTGACGTGCACTTATTGTCCCAGCCACTTGGGAGGCTGTGGTGAGAGGATTGCTTGAGCGGAGTTCAAGACTATCTGAGCATCATGGTGAGACTGTATCCCCAATTAGAAAAAAAAGAATTTGTGGACATTTAGAAATTTGAATTTTCTGTCTCAAACCCTGCCTCTTGTTGAGATGGGGAAATGGAGGTCGTTGTTATCGTTTCTCTTTCCCCACCCTGCAGACTTAATGGCATGAATTATATTGGGACATTCAGTTTAATCTTGAAGTCAGTAGGTGGTGCCTGTGGGTAGGAGTCCGCCACATCCTATGCAATGGAATGTGTAGATGCTGTGGTGACCCGTATAAGTTGACTGCCCTGCCAGTACATGTTGCTTGCAGGAGAGAGCCCACTGCAGTGGGGTTTTGGGGTTTTTAGCCTCAGTCAATCATGAGAAGCACTTGAATGTCCCAGGCAATGGGTGGGTTCCTGGCTTCCCCAAGGGACCCCCTCTTGTGCTGCACCACAGCTGTGGGAGAGAGGCAAGTGAGACTGGGTGGGGATGGTTTGGGACAGCCATGTCAGGCTCCACAAAGGTGGATACAAATGCTGTCTCAGCAGGGGACGGGGGTCACGTCTCAGACCGCTGAGGATAGCCACCAGTTAGGGGCTGCGATGTTCCCACTGTGCCAGCAAGTCTGCTGATGTGGGAAGGGAAGTCAGGAATTCACAGTCCCGCAGACGGGAGTGGGTTTCACTCTCCTGCCACTTCCCTTGCCCCGCAGATCTCCTCTGGCATCTGGTCACAGGCAGCAGTCCAAGCCAACTAAGTTTTCCAGCAGTGCGTCTGCAGGCTGTAAGCTTCTCGCTTCCCTTCCCAGGACCCTGTCCCTGACAGAAAACATGCCCATTTTGTGGGGGGAGGAGTAGTGGGCAAGTTGGCAAGTTCACTATGGCTCAGACCCACAGTGAACTCTGCTTTTACTTCTGCCTGGGTGGGCTCCCTCCCTTCTCAAGGTCAGTTCACACATCTCCATGCCCCTGAATGAGGTGATTGAGTCCTGGGGGAGTGGGAAAGGCCTGCAGAGCTGGCCTTCCATCTGATGAGTCAAAACCCAAGCTGTGACCAACTCAGTTTTGGTCCTGAGTTGCCCATGGAGTACTCAGGGAGGATTAATGTCCTTGTGCTTCGGAGTAATACCCATTGTGCTGGAGCAGCCAGGCAGGGTGGACTGGGGAGGTCCTGCAGGCAGGGCCCTCACGATCAGAGTACCCCTTGGATCATTGCAGTTTCGTAAGGGGAGAGATGTGAGGTACACTATCTGTGGCATCCAGGGGTATGGTGGGAACACTGACAAAGGGGAGGAAGTTGGTGTTGATTGCCATGGCATAGTCATCCCTTGGGGTGCCCATGCCAACCTTGGGCAGGAAAGGCCATGGCTGTGTCAGAACGGTGGGTAGGAGAGGAAAGGGGGAGAAGGAGGAAAAGAAGAGTCTAAAAGGGGGAGACCTGGCACTCTGGTCCCCTATGTCCCAAGGAGCCCTTCTGGAATTCTATGCTACACTCTGACCCTTATGCAGCCTCTCTGGAATGTCCCAGGTTTGGGATCACAGAGTTCACCCAGGATTCACTGGCCAACTCTGGCTGCTGCTGTCTGAGTGTGTGTTGCAGAATATTTGTGGGGGGACAATGGAAAAGGAAAATAAGACACTGAGGGGCTGAAGCTCCCTTGGCAGGACAAACACACACAACAGGCACGAAAGCAGTATGGCGCTCACCCCACGTGCTTGGGTGTATGGTGAGGGAGAGCATCCTCCACGTGCTGGCAGCCTGGTGCTGTGTTCTCAAGGACAGAGGGGAGATGTCTGAGAGACTCAGAGCCTGCAAACTTCCAGGGGTGTGAGGAGAGTAAAACAGACATTCCCACCTTACCTTTCCATGGGGCTCCCAATTCCTCTGGGGTCTCTCTCTGCCAGAATCTTGCCTCTTCTTACTCTGCCCTGAGACTTTTTCCCGTGGGATCTGTGGTGACCTCTGGCACTCTTTCCTCAGAATTACACCTGGGCTGTGCCTTATCATCTGAAACTTTCTGCTCTTTCTTCTAGCATCCAGTCGCCGATATCTGCAGTCAGCCATTCTGCTGGTATCCCCTCTATACTTTTCCTAGTGGTGGCTTCTAATGATATGTTTAATAGATCATATCAGCCGCACATTACTTTTTAGAATTCTAATTGTGCATTTTTTTCTCCAAGTAGAAATTAATGAAATGTTTCTGTTTCCATTTTTCTCTCTCTGTAGTAATAAAGTTTCACTTTCAAGTACTGGTAGATGACCATGTTTAATTTCTTGAATGTCTTGTTTTATAGCAATAAAATTAAAGTCTACAGAAGTAAAGAAAAAAAGTAACTCTTGAGTAAATATTAGGCATTATAATAGTGGATATGCTATGAACAGAACTGTCTGTTATATATCTTATTGTTCTGAATGTTTTTCTTTTCCTCCTTGATTTGTGTTCATAATTGATTGAGTGGGAATGTCTCTTTTTTTCTTTGTTTGTGTGTGGGTTTCTCCATGTTCCCCCACCTTTTGAAATGGTTTTATACCTATCTAAATTTTTTTTGCAGAACACATTTCTTTAGTGTCTGTCCTTTCATTCCCTCTGTGTCTCCATATTTAGGTATAGCTTTGTATTTAGTAGCTATATGTGCCTCTCATTCATCCGTGATTGCCCAACAGGGTTTATTCCTGTTTACTTCTCTCTTTCTTGCAAAGCCCTGAGTGGATACCATCATTTATATTTCGCTTTTTGAGGAACATGATAGAGGTGACTTATACTATTTGCCACGTGAACTCTTTTGCATAAGGTACTACTAAAAGCTAAAGTCCCATATATTCCTGGGCAAGAGATAATTCATACAAAGATAAATAATGCGAACATATGTCAAAATATAACACATGATTAATGTAAGTTGTTTAATGTTACTTATTTCAAAAATGGGCCAAACTATCTGAGAAAATTTTTGTCCTAGGTTATTCTTGTTATGAAAATAATCTAATGGATATGACAATGTACAATAATGAACTAGGGGTAAGAGGAGTAATGTTTTCAGGATATCTCTATGAGCTCTCAAAATCCTCTCCCCAGGAAAAGATGTAGGTGAACAAATCAGAGAATCAAGGGTTGTGTCTACATCCCAGCGACTCCAAAATCTGTGCACTTTGTGTTAGATCCTATAGTAATATTATTCTTAATTTTATTAAGAATAATCATTCTTAATTATTCTTAATATTATTCTTAATTTACCTGCTTTGATACTTGTTATTCTTAAACGTGTTGTTTTTTATTCTAGAATGTTCCACAACCAAAGTTAACAAAGCCAATGACTGCTTCTCAGCAACCCATGAAAATTGGTAAGCTATTTGAAGATTTTCTATTCTTGTGCTATCTATTGTTATTTAATTAAACATATTTTCATATACTCTTTATTTTTATGGTAGTACAAGCCCAAAGTATTAGGAGAACAGAAGATGGAACCTTCTTTGAGGACAGTATTTTTAATCATCCACATGTGGTTCAACACCTTCCTACAGCATCAGTCAAAATACAGGGCTTTCATAATCCTTCCATTCAACCACCTGGCCCTGGTGTGAAAGCTTCCTTCAAGTCTTCAACTGAGGAAGGTCATACAGAAGTAAGTTAGTGTAACTAGCAACAAGAAGAACAAAAGCCCCTTCTGTTATCCATGCTTTTTTCACATGCCACCCTCTGATCCTCATCATGCTGACAAGGATCGTAGAAATGTACATCCTCAAGATCATAATAGAAAGAAGTGTAATCACAAGAGAGAGGCATGTATAGGATTGAGATTTCTAAACTTTCGTTGGGAGTATGAATCCTTTGAGTTGCCGTTGTGTGAGCAGATTAGAAAGCAACCCAAAAGGACTGCTCAATAGACATGTAGATGAGAAAGGGATGAAGGGGAAGAATTCATGTGAGAAGGGCAAGATAAATAGAACGATTGAATAAGAGTGTCAAGGTGGCAGATTATTATAAAAACACCACAATAATAGTGGAGTTAATGAGAGGAGGAACTCTCCATATTATAAAATTCCATGGAAATTCTTTTAAATGCAAATTGAGAAAGACAGTGCAAAAGATGCTCATATTCTTCAGAATGACATATACCTGATTTCAATGAAGAAATGAAAGACAATTTTAAAATGATTGAGGTGTGATGGATATTCCAATTACCCTGTATGATTCTATTGATATGAATGTGTCAAATTATCACATGCATGCCCCATATATGTGTATCTAATATGCATCAATTAAAAGCAACTTAGAAAGGAAAGACTTTAAATCTCATTTCTGTTAAAATTGGAAAAGTGATGTCTTAATTTGAATCTAGTAAAACCTGTCGTAGATCATGCCAAGTGACATCTATCTTGGGACTTGGCAGATTTTTAATGAGTTATTAGGTTTAGACTCTTGTTTCTTGCTTAAGGTTTCAAACTTAGTGTTTTGTCTGTCCATAACTTACCTAAGTAATATATCTTACTGTTTGATATAATTCTGGTAGCTGCCTCTCTTGGCCTTTGCTTTCATTGTCAGGGTCTGTGTCAATAGCTGGAAATCCAGGCAGCATGACCAAGTAGAGATTTCTCTCCTTCCCAAGCAGAAATCTCACAAAGGGCAGGGCTCCCCTCCTTACAAGGAAAGCAAACAGGTCTCCAGGCTCCCAGGAGCTGGGGTGGGCTGGGGTGGAGGGAGACCTGGGGAAGAGGGGGCA